>KZ067921.1:64957-84765 GCA_002091845.1 Anopheles cracens
TCGCGGCCGGGCTTAAGCTGCTGGAAGTAATGCGTGCCAATTTTATTCCCATGTAGCATGTTGTTCTTCATTTCGCCTCCCCCCAAATATCCAGTCCAGAGGGCATAAAATGAGCATTAAATTGTTCACACTTCCTGTCTTCCTGGCTGGGTTGTGTGTGTGTGTGTGTATTTTATGCGGGTAAATTTAGAACGTTTTTCAAAAGAAGAAGGCCCAACCGAAGTGAGCGCGGATACGACAGAAGACCGAACACAATGCAGTCCCTCTTGCTGCGCTTCTGGCGGAAAAGGATTAAATTTTCAACTGAAGTAAGCGACGCACACATAGACGGGCCCGATCGCACCACGTACCACCCAGGAGCGACACCTTCGAGTAGCGCCCTGCGGGTGGCTTCTTCCTGGCCTGCTCCTGGGTTAATTATAGGGTCCCGCTCAGATGGGCTGATGGGTAGGTTTCGTGTTTCGGTAGCGCAGAACCATTTCCTTCCCGGGATGCTGCCGGGGAGGTCTTCGCTAGGGAAGATCATCATAATGACGAGATCCCGACGGTGAGAGAGAGTGTCACATCCACAGCTCGGATAATGGAACGGCACGGAAATGGCCACACAAAACCCACAGAACGGAAGTCGCTCGCGTCTGAAGCGCCCACAGCTTCACACAGCCACACGTGAGACAAATGTGTCCGGGATTAAACCATTAGGCTTCCGGTGGTGGTGGTGGTGGTGGTGCGCTTTGTGTGCCATACCTGTCTGCGGGTGCTTCATCTACATAAACTCCTTTCTCTTCATTTCTCTATCTTTCTCGCCGTCCATTTCCGGACGGGCATTAGCCGGTACGCTCTAGTGTGCGACAGTGTGGAATAAAAAAAATATAATAAAAAATACTTTCCAGGATTAAATACCTCTCCCATACGCGGTCCCATTCGAAGTAGTGTGCTTTTTTATGACCCACCGATTATCTTCTATGGGAAATGGGGGAAAAGAAATCGCACCCCCGACGCACCACCACCAGCATAAAATAAATCACACCGCTCGAGCGTTAGGCCCTCGTGACGGTAGCAAGTGCAGAAATTTGGACCTCACACGTGCTGCATGTGCATCCATCCAACAAACAACGAGTGTGTGTGTGCCGTATGCCCCCGTGATTAATGGCGACCCTAATGAGACACACACATTTATCCCGCCAGTTGCAAATTTTCCCTTTTTCCGCCGCCGAAAATGGTCTCGATCGGATGGAAAGTTTGCGGCTGAAACGGAATCAACTCGGACGGAGACTAATAACACTAGCAACAAAATAGTAAAAAATGGAAAACACACACACACAGAGTCAACCTTTGTTGGAAAAATAGTGGTGCAAAATTTATCTCGTTCCCGCTCGTTTGTTCACTTCTAATGATTCCGCACCAGGGCGGGAAGGGCCGAAACGGAAATGGGAGGCTTCATAAATCATCACCAGTGTCAGCTCCACCGGCTGGTATCCCGGAGGAAACGCTAAGATCACACCGCTTTTTATGTTTGGATGCGTGTGTGTGGCTTGTGAGCCCCATTTTCGGTGGCCGACAAAGGCGACGAAGAAAGCAATTTTCCTACCACCGCGGATGATCGAGCTGGAGATGAATTTCGGTTGCTAAATTTAAGCCCGTTCTCCCTATGTGGAACGGGACTTGCCTGTTGGTTCCTTGACCTGCGGCCGGGTGGACTATGGCCGATCATTAGAATAATTCCGCACCGAAAACTACGCGCACTAGAGAGCGGGTGATCGCGATCGTTTGCCGGAAAATCGGTGCCCAGCGCCGGAGCAATCCCCGACTCGACCTAGGAGCGGGCGAGCAATCATTATTATCGTCATCTTCATCGGCTTTCTACCGTGCTTCGCGATCATAATCAAGTGGAATTGTCCGCTTCCTCCGGCGCGGGGTGTTCTTATTGCCCCAAACGCACCGTTCTCCAGAGATGGAGTGCGGGCATTCCAGCGCCGTACGACGCGTGTTCATTTCTCATTCTAGCGTGCGCGCGTGTGCGTGTACTGACTTCCGCTACGCCCGCAAGAAATGCCCGAAAAACGAACACAACGAGCGAGCCGAAAGAGAGAAGCCTCCCGGGATCGTAAAGATGTTTAATATCAAAATTCCTCCTGCGCTGCTACAAGCTAGCCATGTCTGGCGGGATGCGATCTTTCTCTCCACCGAAGGGAGGAAATGGAATCGATAAATTTCGAAACTATCGCGTTCGATCCCACCATCCCACCAGGGTGGTTACCTCGGGGCAACTCTTTCCAAATGTTGCCCCCATCGAATCTCCGGAGGGCACACACACACACACGTTATCACCTTCTGTTGCCAGCAGTGGGAAAGTTCCTTTTTTTTGTTGGAGTGGAACCTACTGCATACCTCCACAAATTCTGTTCCACGACGTTTGGGACAGGGCCCAACGTCCTACGATGGCCCGCGTGAAGTCTGGAAGGCGAGTGACATAAAAATCCGTACAATAAAAGCCGGCGCGAATGAGCGCCCGGGCCGCCGAGAACGCACGGCTGGAACAGGAAGTTCCAATTTATAATTTACATTTCTTCACTTCGCGTCCCCGGTCGGCGTCCCCGGGTCGGTGTGGATTGGCCGACTTTGCCGTTTCTTCGTGTGTTGTTTGTGTCTGTGTCGTTTGATTCTATTTTATTTGTCACCCCGGGTGCACGGCACACTATCTGGGGTGACCGGATGGGGAAGTGGCACAATCGATGAGCTGGAAAGCAGCGACCCGGCTGGGCGCACACTGCTGACAAGAGGCTTTTTTCCTTAGTTTTCGGAAAATTGGACTCTTCCGGAGGAGTGTCTGCCGATGCGGGATTTACGCAAGTGACTTCGTCATTGAAACAAACGTAATGATCGCGTTACGATTGCATTCTCCTCCCGAGACAGCATAGATCACCCATGAAGATGTTCACCATTTCGACATTTTCATTCCAAGTGCAGGAAATACGATGACCGTCGCAAAAACCGTGTTCCGGCTTTCAAGATCTTCCGCCAGGCCATTAGGTGGACTCAATTTTCCTCTCGAGAAAAATATGCACACGTGCACCCCGCCAGGAAGATGGTTTAGAAATCGTCCGGGGTCTCAAGAACGACCACGGTCATCATCGTACTTTCCCAACTCCAACACCAGCGTCGGATGAATCGGAAAAGTCATGCCACTTAGAGGGAAGGAATTTTTTAATAATTACCTAAAATTTTCTCCCGACCGCCGACGAAACGAACGCAGAACGCAAAGCGCGTTCTTCAAAAACACCCCGTGTCGGACCCGGAATTGGAATCGATAATTGAAGCGAGAACGCCAGCCTAGAGGCCGGAGCGATCTCGATCCGAAGACGGAGAGAGAGAGAGGGGCCAAAAAAGCCAATATATCAAACCCGGGGCCGGTTTCCGAAAACACCCGAAACACATTCCACATTACCCATTTTGACCCATCATCATCATCATCAGCCTCTACCACCATCATGCGGTCCGTTGTCGAGCAAATGAAGCGCCAGGTCAGAAGTTGAAACAAATGACCGGAAAGATCGGCCCCGGGTCGACTCGATTCTCCCGTCGAGTGCGTCTTACAAACGAACCAAAACTGCGATCTTCCCAGCAGCGCACGGAGATGTAAATTAGAAATCCGTACCTCGGCTCGGAATCGTTTAGGCCCCGCGCGCGCATTAGCCGGGACGAAGAGAATCTTCTGAGACGTTCGTCCAGTAAATCGCCCGATCGTACCCCGGCGATCGGTGGGTAATTACGGGCCGGTGTTTTGTGGAGGATCCATTTTCGACATTCCAATTGTGGCTCGGTGTGTGTGTTTGACGCAGTGGCGCAGTTGCAAGGCCGCCGACCCCGAATTTGCGTGCCACCATCTACGGCAGGGTGCCCATCATTCGAGGGCCCCTCGAATTTGGAGCGCCGAATCGAATCGACAAACAGGGTTGAAGGTCAACTGCGTCGATTGCATCGATTGCGCGGCTTGCGCAAAGGCTGCGATCGCCGGGTGGTCATGGTTCAATTCCCAACAATGGCCCGAGTCGATATGCAGCGGATGTGCACCACCTGGTAGATGCGTGTACGCACTTCAAACGCGCGGCTTGGCTTTGAGGACGAACGTGAAGACGGGGACCACTCAACACCGCGGTCAGGATGCCAATTAAAGAGACCACGGCTTTATTTACACTCGCCACCGACACCGAACGCGGGCACAGCGGGCATCCATTTTTTCACGCTACCGGCCGGTGAAAGATCCTGGAGTGATGGATGGATCAGTTCGAGTGCGAACAGAAGAAAAGGGAATAAACACACACACGACGTTTGATTGGGATCGTGGATCGTGGGCTTTGAAATACGACTCGCTGGAGGAAGAAGCTGCTGATGAGAGAATGAATGAAGTTTACAAACATTGGCTCAAGATCAGTGACGGGCACATACTGCTTTAACGTTCTCTCAAAGTAGAGAAATGTAAAGTCAAAGTTGCTATTTTACTTTAATAAACGAAGTTTTTCCTAATAAGTATCTGATCACGAGAAGAGATCGAGATGTTTGTATAAAAAATGCTCCGAAAGTCGAAGATATCGTATAAAATTTGTTGTAAATCAATGTAGTCTATGTGAACAATCAAACGATCTTAATTTTAAAGAGTTGAGAATGTGTATAAGAAAATGTTAAGAATCATATAAATGTATCAAAGACATAGAACGAACTTCCACCAACTTTCATTAAAGGTAGATTATGTTTCTTCGAGAACATCTCTCCAAGTTACGTCCGCAACGAAGCTCACCACCGAGCGACTTCAGCAATAAAAAAAAGCTGTAGCATAATGTTCCATAATTTATTCAATCAACGCGATGTATAGCACCGATCCCTGTCGACATGCTCCAGAAACGCCAAGTGTAGAGGATCGCGAACCACCTCTAGCGAAGCAAAGCAAAAAACACAATCTTTCCGAGGAGCTCGTCTTTTTCTATTCTAGGTTCGAGTTTGTTTTACTGTCCACATATACACACAGCGCAGCTAGAAGAGAGACGAGCGCGAGCGTTACATCCGGCGAGGTACGCTTCTTCGCGTTTTCTAATAATGAGATACCAGAACCACCGTGGCAGGTGTGTGTGTGTGTTCAGGCGCTTCAGGCTGTTCTAACCCTGGGCGCGCACGATCGCTCGGTGCCGGGTGGAATTTCTTGGCCCCGGCATAAATTACCCATAAATTACGCACCATACTCGGACACATTCTTTTGGAAGGGTTTTTTTTTCACTATTCACCGTGTTCCTTCACAGTTCTTACAACACTTTCGGGGCCCATTGTCTGAAGAAGTTCTCAGATTTCTTTCTTCTTTTGTCTTTCTCGCTGCGGTTTGCCTAAAATATGGCTCGCGTAGGTAACGCATATTTGAGACGACCAAGACATAAAAATTCCACCTCAAACCGACGCAAACGGCAAAAGCCACAGACCGGCACGGTGTCATAACCTCGGCCGGCCGTTTGTCTGTTTGTGCACTCACACATGTGTCGCGTGCGGCACGTTTCGCGCGATGCACGGGATGGATAAACAGCGGCGTGATTCAGCTTCCGCGCTTTCCGCGAAAACGATCCTATGCAATACTAAATCTACACCTTGAATGGACAAAAATGACTCACCTTAGAGGGAGGGATGATCGGCTTCGAAACACACGCAGGGATGACGCAGCGCGGCAGTTTAATTAGCAGCTCGTCTCATACGAGCCGGACGACTTTTTGATAACCGACACAGTAATTCGTCAACAATTTGTTCTCGTTTCGATTAGTGCGCGAATACTACGTGATTTCAATACTTCGTCACAACAACTTGACGCTTGTTCCGATGAGGATTATCAGTTAGCACAAATTAGCACACAGTTAGCACAGAAATTTCACTCATTCGCCTTTTTGATAACCTTTTTTTCACTTGTAGATTTTCTTTTTTATATTTTGAGTAGCATTAGAGCCGTTTTGGACTGTACTGCACTGGTTCTGCGTTTTTACTCTCTGTTTCATCCAACTGTTTACACTTTCATGTTTTATTGTTATGATTCACGGAGCACCACAATTGGTTTAATCAGCAGAAGCGAACCCGAAATGTGTTATTATTTGTTGGCCAAATGTTTGGCATCTGGTGATTGCGCTTTTTCCCAGCTCACAAATAAAGGCATTGATTTTGTTTTTTTCTTCCACTTTCAACTATTTTTTTTTGGTTGCACACGAAGAGCACTTTTGCCGATGTCACTTTTAATCTTCTCATTTTATGTTTCTCTTTTAAGTTGACGAACAGCGTAATGCAACCAACATGCGTTGAGTTTATTCGATGTTAGTCTCTTGGCCTATGGTTTTCACAACGACTCATCATTGCAAGTTGGTTGACATGAATAATATTATAAGCTATTATAATAACGGATACTAAGAGAAATATTATTATGTACAAATGTAAGAGAGAGAGAGAGAGAGAGAGAGAGAATTTATAACGAGAAATTTATGACAACTTCAATATGAAGAAATAGTTAATTTTATTTAAAGGTTTTAAGATTTTTTTAAACAATCAAATTCAAATGATCCGAGCAGACCCGGGATAAGGACAAATGACAGGGAGGAAATGCCCTGAGAACAGAAATGTCAGTCAGGGCACTTAGGCTCTGACAATACGGTCTGTACGACCGTCATACCGCTAAATAAAAAAGTATAATAATTTAAAAGTTTTATGAAATAAAGATTCTATGGCAATATCTTTCAATATTGCATTGAAAACATCAGTTTATTTGTATCATCTTCAAAAAAGTGGTGCTCACTATTGTTATTATCTTATAAATTACATATTGTTATTATTCTTATCTTTGTAGTGTTAGCTATGACAATATAATAGCTTATAACTAAATGTGTAGAAACGAGTGGGTTATGACTCTTTTGGCAAATGCCTCCTTTCCAGTCCGCAATAATAACATATCGCAGGAGCTCAAGATCTGTATGTTTGTAATACTTTTTATCTCATAAAAATTGTTGATTAAATATAATTTCTTGCTTGATTGACACGGATAAAAAGTTCATAGTCATTATCGTTTCACTCTGGAGACACCGGTTTTCATGGGACGTCCATAACGAACCGATTCTGCTCTACTGCCTCTACACAAAATCACCTACCGAAACTTCCGGCCCTCTCTCTCTCTCTCTCTCTCTCTTTCTCTCCTACTCTCGGTGCCCGTAATAATAATATGTCGCATTCCACTCCCCCAACCACCACCCCCGCCACCCTTCCGTCCCTTCTTCGAAATGCATTAATGTTATAAATGGCGCTCCCAGTGCATCTGAGGTTGCAGTGGCATTTGTGTATCTGTGTGGGTTTTTTTTAGCTCCCCACCACAGGCACATCATTCTCGGGGATATTCTACACGTACGATCATCCCCGTACCGGGGGGGAAGACAAACACAAACACACCGAGTGCACCGTGAGGAAATGACATAAAACTCGCTCATAAAACTGCACACAACTTCCTCGAGCTGCACTTGGCACTCGGCGGCAACCCACGCCAGCTTAAACCTGCTCTGACTTATCTGCCTCAGCACAACAACAACAACAACAAGAGAAAAAAAATGCACCAACACGAAACGATGTCACTGCCACATTCGCGTCGCAGCAGGCACGGGGCGAAAAAAAAGCGATGCGAAGAAAAGCAAAACGAAGCAAAAACTGTTCGCATGCCTTTGACATAATGTTCCAATTTAGATTGACGCTGGATTAATGGCGCATGACAACCGCAAAACAATTTTGCCCAGAGCCACGCCGCCGCCGCCGCCGCCGCGGCTACTGATGATTGCCAATCATCTTTTATTTCTCAGTGCGTTCCCCGTGTGCGCGGCATTTTGCGATCGGATCGGGATGATGCTTTCGCAGCCTAAGTTCCCAATTGCGAAATCGGACAAATGAGCCAATTTTCGAGGTTTATAGAGCAACGGTAATGAGCGTTTTTCGGTACATCCATCACGCGGATTGTTTTAAAGCGTTCTGCAGTGGGGCGGTAATAGTGACAGTAATCGAAAAAATTGCGATATCGTCCGGTGCCATAACAGGGTAGCGAAATATGTGTGATTAGTAAAATAATAGTACGTGAACGCCAGTAGGAGGACAGTGCAGACATTGGTTAAGATGAATGTACCATTGCAATGTTGCTCTTATGTGCGCATATGAACAAATCAAACAGTTTAGGCTCAAGACACTTTATAATGATAATTGGTAATAATTTAAATCTGAATTAAATATGGAAGAAAATGTGTAGAACGTTCGTACGTAGAACGTGTATAGTGGTAACATATTGAAACATAGTAAGTTAACCAAGATGATTGCAACATCGCACAGGAACATCGGGCTGAAACAACAGTGAGTCCAACATTTTATTAGAGACAGCAGTTTAACGATGACCTTTGAAGTTTATGGTATAACAATTTCGGAAATATTAAAATCATATAAAAATGTTCTCATCAACACAAGCACACTTCTCGTTTTGCAAACGTATACTCACTTAATAGCCACTTACGTAAGTCCCTAACAGCTTGTTGATGATAAAAAAACACTCGTAACACGCGTAGAAGCACGTTAAACTTAACTTCCAGCGTAAAACCGACGGAAGGGAATTTGCGTATCACAAATCTCCTTCGAATGTCCACTCGTAACCACTCGAAAGTGGCCAATAATAATCAAAATCGGATTATCTTTTTCTTTAGAGAATCGAATAAAACTAATTCTACACACACACCCGGGCGTTGGTCGTAAGTTTTGAGCAAGCATTTGAGTTCGAATGCCTAAGGAAGGTAGTGCCATAATTTGAGATTTATCAACAAGGCCCGTGAGGCTCCACAAGCTAATTCTTCACGAGGAGGTCTAAAAGTAGTTTTTTTTCCTCTTTTTTCAATAATTTATGCTGAAAAGAGCATACAGTTAAACGTTTGATCGTTTTACGATACGCCACTCTACCAATTATGCGATGGACGTGTGTAAATCAATTAGCCAAATTGAATGCAGCGTCCAGCCGAACCTTTGTTTGTTAAAGTCCCGCTGTTCCCGTGTTTCTACATACGAGCATTGTGTTTCTTTTCATATGTTTAACGCGTGGCGTTTCGCCATTACGCGGTGTTTTCCCCCACCGCACACGAGAAGCTCCCGAGCCACTCCCGGGGAATTTCCCTATCGGAAAACGCGCCCATTAATAGAATTGGTTTGCTGGCAGCGCTTTTCCCACTTTTCCGGGGACGCACCCACTGGTCGGGCTTCAAATTTCATGCCTCACGTGCCTTCGCAGGTCGGTGGGGAGGAGAATGAGCTGAAACGAACACACCGCCCCGAGGGACGTTGATGGGTTTTGTTTATCTCCAATCGCTCTTATGTATGCCTCTTTCTTCCATCCAAAGCCCAAACGCCCAAAACGTTAATCTTCCAAAATAAAACACAAAAAACCTCATGTACAGGTGCAAGGTGCGGAACTGCAGTTCCGGTGCCCGATTCGATTGTTCGGGCAAGGTGCCGCTGCTACCACGTGACCAGCCCACCGTAAGCCCACCACCACCACCGTGGCTAGCCGTGGGCAGCGGATAAAGCAATTAAGCCCACGCAGAAACTTCGCTCATCCCCGTTCCGGTGCGGTGCGGCGAAAAACTCTGGCCATCAGCCCAGACGTGGGCATCCGTC
The DNA here is from genome assembly GCA_002091845.1 of Anopheles cracens. Classification (NCBI taxonomy): domain Eukaryota; kingdom Metazoa; phylum Arthropoda; class Insecta; order Diptera; family Culicidae; genus Anopheles; species Anopheles cracens. The sequence goes on from KZ067921.1 coordinate 74,657, forward strand.
TTCGTCTCCCACGCCGCGAGCATATGTGGGCCGTAAGCGTCAAGGTCGATGAGCGTAGGAGCATTGAGGTGGCCCCGATATCGCGCCCCCAGACGCTGGGCGTGATTGCAGCTGGTGGGTGGTCATAGCCGCGTGGATTATGAAACGTTCTGGTTTCTGCCAGGCGTACGGAACGAGCCCTCTTGAGCAGGGAGCCGAATGCTTATGTTGTCGTCTACTCCAAAACGAAGACAATCCTTTCATCCCAAAGACTGGTAGGGAGATGCAGCAGGAACGTAGCACATGTGATGCACGTGATGCATTGAACTATCACACCATGTGATATGACAAACGGCCTGTTCATTCTTGTACTATGATATACTATACTACAAACATACTAAAACTTCTGATGAGAAACATCTGTTGAGGTTAATAACGTTCTGGTATTTAAAGATGTTCTGGTATTTCCTAGCTTTAAATATATTTCATCAAACCAAGTCATGATTGTTAAAACAACTTAAAACAATCAAAACCAGTTGTTCACCAAACTAATTTTCTATGTTCATAGTTATGCTTAAGTCATATTAACTGCCCAAGAAGCATTAATAGAAACCTTGAACTATTTTAACTTTGGTGCGTTTTAAGAACAACAAAAACTGGATGAATGAAACTCTTTCAGAGGACAATGAACTCGCTTCCTGCTCTGGATTTTTAAGTTCTTATACTCATCAGATTGTGTTTATCTTTCTAAACGTTTTTGTTAACTTTTAATTGTTTTAAGGTTAACATTGAACTATTGAAACATTTAACTATTGAATCGTAACAGTGAAAACCATTTAAAATTGCATTCAGAAATCAACTTAAACTTTTAAATATTGTACAAAGCACCGCTTTTTATTAAGGAATTCGGAACTGCATATTGCATCATTTTATTAATATTTTTACAATGCGCTCCATTCTTTCTTTGTCAGTTGTTTGATTTTATAATTCTTCTTCAGAATGAATCCCCTTAAGAATAATTTATTTCCATCTTAAACATTCCATTCCTGGTCGAGCTACCACCTCAATCATGCGTCTCTTAACCCACAGACGTTCTACGAAAACAAAGTCAGGCATAAAGTTGGAATAAGAGTCGGATTGCTGCTCGAGATGTTCGATAATTTATTACGCTGGGCAATAATATTATCTCACTCTTGTACCGTTTCCTGTGATCGAGAGTTCATCAAAAAGCCATGGCTCCAGGGCAGACACGAACGAAACCTTTTCGGCAGCCTGAGCAAATCGGTTCCACCCACCAACCCACACACACACACAGATGCACCACCCGCATGCCACGGAATGATGAGCGACGATAATGCCCCCATAAAGATGCCCTTCCCATAGCGGAACGCAGGCACGAAGCGCGTGAAGAAAAGCTATAGAGATATTTATTGAAAGATCCAACCCGGTGACATATTTCGCCGCTCGGAGATTCGAGTTTAATCTACCGCGGTATGTGTCTCATAATCGTCGATTAGTTATGTCCGCTGATCAGCTCGTCAGCTCGTAGGTGTTTGGACAGCGTTTCTTCATCCGCTCCCCCTGGCCTAATGGAGTTTTATGGGGCCCATCGGTTATGCTAATCGCCCCTGGCGGGCGGTGCGCTCTTCGGTGGGTCATCATTCACCATGAAGCAGCAAGAGCAAGAAAACAACAAACAAAATACACCAACGCACGGACAGGAAGCCACGGCGAAGGTGTCAAACGTGCTGACTTGTCAAACGCCCCGTTTTGCGTACCGTTCCAGTTAGTCGCCTTCGTTCGAGATGTCTGTGGTAGGCTATGACCGGAGGTTTTATTTTATGCTGCCGCTGCAACGCCTGCTAAGACGCCGATCGAAGTCTGCAACGCTTCGCATTTGCTGATGGATGGAAACAGTTTTCGACAGAGTGTGTCGGGTTTTTGTTCTCTCTGTGTCGGTTTTTGGTGCGACTTTGGCGCAGGCGTTTTATTGGACGATGGCGCCCACCCCTTTTCAGATCACTCCTGCCCTCTGTTCGCTCCGTTCCGGGGGTGTTAAAGTGCTTACGACGACGAGCCCCATTGCAAGGTAATTATGTTCCCGTCTCGCTGCTGGTGGTGTCGCCAATTTTCAATTTATGTGCCGACAACTCCGTCGTCTTCGGATCGGATAGTCAATTTCGTCTTTGTGCGTCGCACTTTGTTTATGTTTCGACTTGCTTGCTTCAGTCCTTTCCATCGGCGTTTCTTTTGAGCGTTTGGCGTACTCTGCACGCCGACTGTCAATGAAATCATTCTTGCGCCAGGCGGTCCACTGCCTACTTTGCTTCGATTGGCAGGGGAATGGTATCGTAAACTACACGAAGGATTTGCGGAGGCCGTGCTATCTAGTTTGTGATCCACCTACTCCGTGTGCTTGAACGTAGTCTGGGGGCGATCGATCGAATGACAATAGCTCAATCTAAACTAAGTCGTGGGTTTCTTTTTTTTGTTAATCTCTACCATATGGTGTTGTAATGCATGTCTCTAAAGGCTGCTGGTATACGATATGGACAAATCTATTGGCAGATGGAAAATACTGCTTCCTCTATGAGAAATATCTCTCAGAGTTGGATGATAAACACTTACATGGGAGTTGTAAATTTTGCTGCATGAGTTTGTTATCGCATACCCATAAATTACTGGATTTTATGTTTCTCGAACTTGGCGATACTTTTAAAATTAAGTTCACCAGTCTCGTGTAAAATTTAACATAGAAAAATAACATAATAAATAAATTATACATTTTTAATACTGAACCAATGTTTAGCTCTCATTGGACGTGGAGCCATTTATCCTTTTGTAGGAGACTGTAAGAAGAATGAAGAAGGTTGGCTAAAGCAAAATCGAACCAATGTCGTATCTAGAATAGTTCTCGATCATACATTCCCAATTTCAAGCCAAAACTTTTAAAAAAACCTTTGTTCTTCTTCTACTTCTTCTTTGACGTAACGACCTATATATTGTTATGTCACTAAATGTTTCACCAAATATTAAACAAAATTATGGCATTATTCTTTACACGCTCTGTATCGGAGCTTATCACACTCACATCACAAGCGCACGGTAGAAGTCCATTGAATTAATTCCGCAGCATCCCATTGCGCTACATTTATCATCCCTCGCAGCAGTAACGCAGGCAGCAAGGCAAGTGAAACTCACCCAGGAGCCAAGTTAAAAATCACCCCTGCAGTAAACGCTGTGTACCGTGCAAAAATGAAAATGCAACCTCAATTCCCTTTTCATTTCGAACGCCCCGCCAGGCTGGCTCTTTCGCTTTCGTTCCAGCGCCGGCCGTGAGTGAGTGATTGAAATCTCGCTCGTGGCGACGAGTGTTATGAATTTGGATGAACCATATTTCATCATCGCACCGGATCGTTCGCACACAATTGGCCCGGTTACGCTGCATGGCGCTGGGAAGTGCAGTGACCCGTTTTCGAATCTCGAACTTTATCGCGCAGCTTAGAGTTGGTTCGTTAACAGATTTAGATCGTAATCCAAGTCAGAGCGGTTTGGCAATATAAATTATACGTTTTAAATAGCTTTGAGGTTTGCTTAGCATGTAGTTATTTTTTTTGAAGCGCCATTCACAATTAAAACTCGGCCTTATTCCTTTGTTGTAAAGAAATAAGACATAGGTCCAGGCAAAAGCATTACGGGAAGACTTGAACCTATATGGGTTGTAATTTAAATAAAGAAGATTTGATCATTGGTTTGTACCACTGAATGATTTTTTTAACTATTTTCTTTATACTTTTATTATATTTCTATGTGATTAAAGTTATATTTCTGACGTTTATTAACTGCGAGTTGTATCCCAACAGTATTTTTTCTTAATTATTCATGGAATTTTTGATTTTCTTTGAATTGATGCGATATTTGTTCAAAACATAAAGGTGTTACTTAGTAAACTAGATGTTGTTTAATGCTCAGTATGTTGTTCTTCACGTTTAAGCTATCGTTGTCTTAATCGTCATCTGCCATTTTCCTTATGATAGTTTATTTACTTACGTATTACATTTGTAAGTACGTATTTAGTATGTAAGTAATTTTGTATGTTTTTTTTACGGGCTTTAAAAATTGATGCAACAATTTAAATAGTACTTACCCTTAGCCGTTCGTTCTGGAACGGCTTTTAAGGGATCGTACAAGCTGCCCCGAATTGGAGGAATTCCTTTCGAATGTGCCAAACCTGTTCCCAGCGACGTCTCAATTTCGTCACCTCAATGGAGCTCCCAGCCTCTACCTGGAGCACAAAGTTTGTCCAAGATTTCCCATCGGTAGCTGGGAACTGCGGCATAAAACAGCAGCCGGAAGATGGCTGCGGTTCGCCACAGAGAGCGTCCGTCCAAAACCACCTCCGGTGCCCAACACTAAGGCTAATCGGCTCTATCGGTCGTTCCAGTACCCAGTACCCATTCCCATTCACACAAAGACAATGTCCTTGTGATGGCGGGTAAAGCGGAGCAAATGGTGAAGTGTCCTGATTCCTTATGATAGTTTATTTACTTACGTATTACATTTGTAAGTACGTATTTAGTATGTAAGTAATTTTGTATGTTTTTTTTTCTCTCTTTTTTTCTTTCTTGGCGTTTTTTTCAATTATGTTAGTTCTTAAGATACAGTTTGTTTGTTTTAAGTTTTTGTTTTAAGTTTTCGTGTGTTTAGCCTGTTGGCAGACCACGTTAATAAATTAATGCTGTAATGATTACATGTTAAGTTCAATTTTGCTTAAGTATGGTGGCATAAATATTTTAAGTGTTTCATGTGTTTGTGTTTGTCATGATAAGTTAAGATTTGCTCCTACAAACTGTGGTGTGTAAGTTATAAAATCGTCTTTTTGTTTGTAATTTCGCGTATAAAAATGTGTACATAACTTTTTCTAGTTTGGCACAGTGATGAAAACTTTTAGAAAATTACCATAACGTTAAGTAGTTTACGTTATATTTTTTTATAATATCTATAACCACTAAGAATGACGCATTCTTTAACAGTCTAAATGAAAAATCTCGCTCTTTATTGAGTGAACGCATTAGATTGTAAATGTATTGTTACTATTAGCCATTTGCCTACGTTAGTTAATAAATTCCTCATAATAATATCAATGCTCAACCTACTTACATATTCAAAACAGATGTTAAGGGTACTCTCGCCCGACTCACAGGTCAGAATCAATTTTAACTCATCCATACACTCTCCACTTGTTTGAACGACTGGCAGAACGCCACATTTTCTCGCCTGATTGATTTCGCCCCGTCTGCATCGGAGCACTTTGACCGATATTGAAACTTATAATCAAGTGAACCAAACCGCCCGTGTTCGGATGCGATCGATGCCACTTATGCCGGGGGAGACATGCAAGCCGCAAAAAAACACCATACGATCAACACACCGAACTTTGTCGACCGAAAAACAATCTAAGTTTCCGAACTCCGAGTTTCTCCGAGACCCAACCGTAATTGGATGGAAATGCACCGGATGAAAAGGCTTGTCCCGCGGTCTAGATGGTGGTCCGGAAAGGAATTTCTTTCCTGCACACAACACTTTCTCCGTCCGTAAAAGAACGACAAGCTGTATTTTACATCGAACGCGTAGGAGTAGAATACATGTTTTTTTTTTTCTTCGGGGAATATGCAGGGGAAAACACATTTTCGTTCTAACCATCCGGCCCAGTTTCGGCTGGTTTTGAATGTGTTTTGCCCCAGAAAAAAACACACACAGATCCAAAAAATGTTCTCATCCCTCCTCGCGGGTCTGAGCATGCCTCGTGTCGTCTCGCCTAACTCATTCACTTCCACTTTCCGTGGCAGCATACAAGCCGCGGAGTGCTTTTTAAAGAAATGTTCTCAGCCTCCACCGACCGATGCGTTCCGAGCCGCTTTTCTTCCGTTAACGTAAAGCCGGTCGAAAGCGGCCCAACTGGTGGGGGGTGATCGGGTCGGGCCGAGGCGACGAATCTCATTCCATTCTGCGCTATTAACTTGACAGCATTTTTTTTTTTCGGAGGCATTGCGCCATCGCAGCCGCCATCGTGTCCATATTTTTGACGAGTTTTCACCGAACGAGCGATGCTCGGTTCCGTCGGCGACTGTAAGTTGACGCAGCGTATCTTGGATTCTGTTCTGGTTCTTCAGGGGGAGTGGGGGTTTCTCCTTCACCATCGTCCCAGTTGCGGGTAGTTAATGTAGGACGATATATATTTTTCGGTCCCACGTTGACCCTGCCGCTTCGCGCACGGACGTACGTACGGGCGTAAACGCAAACTAACCACCGCATGGGAATTTTGCCGGCCGCCGGTTTGAAAGGCGCGAAGATGGTGGATATAAGAGGCGCAGGATAACAACGAGAAGCGATGCGAACGACTGTCGTGCAAGATTACGCTGGAACTGCGCTGCGCTGCGGAGCTGTAATGTCTGGCCGGGAGGCGAGCGTTTCGGAGGGAAAATTCGCTCCGCTAGTGACAATGTTGCAGACAAGTGAGGTCCCCCTTAAGTCCGATCTCCCGCTCCCAGAAGACACAGGGCCGGGGCAGAGGGTCCTGTGCAAACAAGCTCTCGAATCGGCATCGCAAACGGGCGCGGTTGGTTTGTTGGATCCGTGGGCAATCGATTATTTGGTGGACAAACATGAAGGGACATGGGAAAAATCGTACTAAATACACATCAACATCAATTTGGTAATGTTGCTTACATTTCGAGTATGATAACAGCTCTCAGAAACACAAAGATAGTGTTTGAACCGTTGAATCCTTGACATGCAAAGCTAGCTCAAGGCAATGTTTGAAATGATCTCGCATTGAATTCTTCCAAATACATTAAATTGTGCTAATTTTCCTACTGTACGATCCATCAATTCCACTGTGCCCTGTACCATTCGACCATTGCCCTATGTTGTTGTGTGCCTGCATGGCGACAGCGACCTTCCCTCAGCTGCAGCATCATTCCCGCACGCTCAAGGAATCGAGTGGGATGAAAGGACAAACCTTCGCCGTACAGTATAAAACTTGCCGGCCACTGCCGGATCCATTCACCACGCTCGCTTTGAGGTGGAGGAAATTACTTGCTTAGCGGGAGCAAAGCAAAAATTTTTTTTTTTCGGAGGCATTGCGCCATCGCAGCCGCCATCGTGTCCATATTTTTGACGAGTTTTCACCGAACGAGCGATGCTCGGTTCCGTCGGCGACTGTAAGTTGACGCAGCGTATCTTGGATTCTGTTCTGGTTCTTCAGGGGGAGTGGGGGTTTCTCCTTCACCATCGTCCCAGTTGCGGGTAGTTAATGTAGGACGATATATATTTTTCGGTCCCACGTTGACCCTGCCGCTTCGCGCACGGACGTACGTACGGGCGTAAACGCAAACTAACCACCGCATGGGAATTTTGCCGGCCGCCGGTTTGAAAGGCGCGAAGATGGTGGATATAAGAGGCGCAGGATAACAACGAGAAGCGATGCGAACGACTGTCGTGCAAGATTACGCTGGAACTGCGCTGCGCTGCGGAGCTGTAATGTCTGGCCGGGAGGCGAGCGTTTCGGAGGGAAAATTCGCTCCGCTAGTGACAATGTTGCAGACAAGTGAGGTCCCCCTTAAGTCCGATCTCCCGCTCCCAGAAGATATAGTCATATGAAGCTGCTCCATCAGCCATGTCCGACATGCCAGACAAACAAGACATCGAACGAGGCAGTTTGGTTTTGTCTGGCATTTCTGATAGCCATCGTGAAGCTGTATACACCTTGCGGATTCATCCTGTTAATTGTCAGGAGGAGGATTATTGGCGGAATTTTGTGTGTTAGTATGTTTACATTTGTAAAATTTGAATAATTCACACGACAGTGTCGTGTTTATCTGACGCTTCATAGAGCCCTGCCTTACTTGCACAGAAACGTTAAAGCATGATTGAAAACTGCTTACAAAATCCTTTCCATTCTAGTTTTAAGAAACTCGCTTTCAAATTATTTTTGTATACGAAAAAAAGAGCAAAAATTATGCAAGTGTTAATCTATCTCTTGCTTTATGAACAATAAATAAAATTAAAAAATCGTAATTTAAAAAGTCATAGTACTAAAATCCCTGCGACTGCTACAAATACATGTTTAAGTGAAGGTGACCTTTTTCAAAATTACATTAGAAGCATAAAAACATAAATTTAGGCTCATTCCTATTTCATTAAAGCCCGCTTATATTAGGTTAGCTTCATTGAAAACGCATACCCCCTCGCCGAAATAAACGTCGGTCGCGTGCGATAGCTTTTTTTTTGTTGCAAAAAGAGAGCGCAAACGCCGCAGTAACTACATTCCAACAGCCAGCCTGGAATGTTAATTCGTTTTGCGTCCCCCTCGAGTGGCAGCTAAGCAGTGTTTGTGTATTGTTTTTTTTTTTCTCTGCGACCATGCCATTTTTTCTCTGTTCTCCACCCCTGTGCAAAGAATCAAACACCGTGAAGCCGGGCGACGGCAGAAGCCCTGTGTTTCACGATCAGAGTGCCAGACGTAAACATTACCCAGACGCCAAACCGTAGTACGACCGTATGACATCATCTTAATCATAGATTCATCTGCCTGGCTGCTGAGTATTTGTGAGCGTTCTTTTTGTTTTTTGTTTGTCTCTTTTCGACCGTCAAGTACGGCGCCTACTACTGCGCTGTTGCACCAGCGGCCCCTTCCGAATACGGCTCTAGTAGGCGTTTTTTTCTAACTCTCCGTCCCGTAATGATACAGCCACGATAACACCACTCCAGCAAGCCATGTCCATGAAACCGCCATGGAGTCTATTTTTTCTCCCCAGCAATGTATGTGTGTGTGTGCACGCTAACATGTTATCTCACTTCTTTTACTGTCCTCCAACCCGGAAATACTGGTGTGCAGCTCGCAAACAGCAGCGTAAAGCTGACCTTCGTGACGTCTGCCTCTACTGCATCAGCTAGGAAGGGCAGCCCCTAGGTCATAGCAGCCCTTGTACGTTCGGGTTCGGACCGTTCACAACGTCAACAGGTGAAACGCAAATGTTTGATCTCGCTAATGAGAAGGACCATATTCGTTCCTCGGCCACCAGAAGCCAAAGTGACCGCTTTTCCAGATAATTCCTCGCGTGAGTGTAGGCGAAGCGGTAGGCTCTGGATGCTACACAGTGTAACAAATCTCTGCAAACAGCATCACTCGAGGAAAAATACGGCACACTTGGATGCAAAAAAAAACAAAAATAAAGAAAGAGGATTGCTTTTTGCGTTTTCGGAAGTAAATAGTGAAACTCTCGGAGAGTACTTCGGTGACTTCAAACGACAGGATAGTAACTTGTCCGTGCGTTAGGTTTCCTACCCAAACAATACTGAGTTCTTGAAAAATATATGTAGCTCAATAGCGGCAAAATTGTATGAACTGTAATAAACGATTAAAATATGATTATAAATTGAAAAAATGTAATTAAATAAATTGGAGGTAACAAGGAACGTCATGTTTTCTGACAATCTTGCCGTTTGCATCGATTGGATTGGTGGCCAAGCAGAGCTTGGAGGATAACGAGATGATTTACTATTTGTGTACACACATGATGTGCTTCGAGGCAGGCATTTTAATCTGCTTTGAGCGCTGGTATTGAAGAAGAAAAAATAGAGCATATGCATGTGAATGCTAATTTTTCTTATGGCACAAGCCCATGTGACATTTAAAACGAATTCTATGCGGTCGAAACTGTCTCAAATAACCTGCCAATCACAATGTTAATATCGTTGGAAAAGGCATTAGACAGGACTCTACGAGCCGTCGAACAAGACATCGAACAAGACAAATACGGATCAAATCCAAATAGTCATATGAAGCTGCTCCATCAGCCATGTCCGACATGCCAGACAAACAAGACATCGAACGAGGCAGTTTGGTTTTGTCTGGCATTTCTGATAGCCATCGTGAAGCTGTATACACCTTGCGGATTCATCCTGTTAATTGTCAGGAGGAGGATTATTGGCGGAATTTTGTGTGTTAGTATGTTTACATTTGTAAAATTTGAATAATTCACACGACAGTGTCGTGTTTATCTGACGCTTCATAGAGCCCTGCCTTACTTGCACAGAAACGTTAAAGCATGATTGAAAACTGCTTA
>KZ067924.1:12704-35509 GCA_002091845.1 Anopheles cracens
CACAACGCGCGGATCGCTGCGGGCCTGATGTGATGGTGGTTCTTTGGATTAGAGGTAGTCTGTGTTTGATTTGAATGGCATCACGAGGGATCACGGAGTAGTACGTGCAGTGCTGCCGGCTGGACTGTGAAGGGTGTTGTTAATTGTTTGATTGGGTGAACGAACATACAGTATGGGTTCCATTAGAGCGCATTTGTTGAGGTGTTAGAGTGAACGCTTCACAGCAGTTATATGCGTTCCGGATTGTTTACGCAATAATGATCACATACAGTGCGTCAGACACTAATTTAGACACCTTCAAATCGGTCGGTTTCAATCTTTCTCAATCAGGAAATCAAAGGGGTTTAATGTACGACCCTTGATGTTGTGTCATTGTTACCCTTTCTCTATAATTTAAGCTTTAAGCGCTGCGATTGACGTTTGCCACTTACGACAGCTGTGACGTCAGCAACTAAAAAAAACTAAAAAAAAAAAACGAATCGCGCGTTATTTCGTTCAAAATGTGTGTAATTACTGTCATTAAATCCTACGTCGCGATTATCACCAGTAGTACAGTTTAGCTGTCAAATACGATTTTAGCATATTTTGCAGAAACTGGCAGTAATTCGTGGGGAAACGGCGTTAAGTTGTAATTAATTATGTACAAAATAACTTCCGATTGCTTCCCCCCCCCCCTCGACTGCTCCGCGTATAACAGTTTTCCAGCGCGATTTTGGCAGATTCTGTAGAAACTGTGCTACGTCGAGCGCCAATCGCAACGCGATAATCGCGGTACGTCTGGAAACGGCTTGATAGAGTAAGGCTGTGCTCCGGGATCGGTATTATAATACAACAAACGTCAAATTCCATACAAAAACTGTTATACTCCGTCATACACCGTCATACATCGAGGCGTAATACAAATCGATTTGTATTATTGCATACTGTATGTCATACATTCTAAAGCGTATATTTACTTTCAATTTAGCCTCATCTATCAAAATGGAGTGTTTGGATGTATATTATAATGGGTAATACACGAAAAAACGGAGTTATACAAATTGTATGATGTATCATAAACGGTGCTGACGTTCTTGTCCGGGAAGGATTGGCGTGCCGTTTTTTTTGTTATGCTGTGTCCTTTCACTCTCGAAAAAAAGGGATCAAGCTTTCCGCAGCAGGCCTTGGCATTGCGTTGTTTCGGTGTCCGGAACCCATCGGGGTTGCCTTTTTTCCTACATTTACGCGCCCGGTGCAGCTGGGTCATCGTAATTCCGGACGGACAATCGTCTCTCTGTGGCTGAGATTCAACCGGATGACGTTTGCTTCGGTTCGCCTTTCGCGATTGGGTTACGCACAACGCGCGGATCGCTGCGGGCCTGATGTGATGGTGGTTCTTTGGATTAGAGGTAGTCTGTGTTTGATTTGAATGGCATCGTCTCTCTGTGGCTGAGATTCAACCGGATGACGTTTGCTTCGGTTCGCCTTTCGCGATTGGGTTACGCACAACGCGCGGATCGCTGCGGGCCTGATGTGATGGTGGTTCTTTGGATTAGAGGTAGTCTGTGTTTGATTTGAATGGCATCACGAGGGATCACGGAGTAGTACGTGCAGTGCTGCCGGCTGGACTGTGAAGGGTGTTGTTAATTGTTTGATTGGGTGAACGAACATACAGTATGGGTTCCATTAGAGCGCATTTGTTGAGGTGTTAGAGTGAACGCTTCACAGCAGTTATATGCGTTCCGGATTGTTTACGCAATAATGATCACATACAGTGCGTCAGACACTAATTTAGACACCTTCAAATCGGTCGGTTTCAATCTTTCTCAATCAGGAAATCAAAGGGGTTTAATGTACGACCCTTGATGTTGTGTCATTGTTACCCTTTCTCTATAATTTAAGCTTTAAGCGCTGCGATTGACGTTTGCCACTTACGACAGCTGTGACGTCAGGAACTAAAAAAAACTAAAAAAAAAAACGAATCGCGCGTTATTTTCGTTCAAAATGTGTGTAATTACTGTCATTAAATCCTACGTCGCGATTATCACCAGTAGTACAGTTTAGCTGTCAAATACGATTTTAGCATATTTTGCAGAAACTGGCAGTAATTCGTGGGGAAACGGCGTTAAGTTGTAATTAATTATGTACAAAATAACTTCCGATTGCTTCCCCCCCCCCTCCGACTGCTCCGCGTATAACAGTTTTCCAGCGCGATTTTGGCAGATTCTGTAGAAACTGTGCTACGTCGAGCGCCAATCGCAACGCGATAATCGCGGTACGTCTGGAAACGGCTTGATAGAGTAAGGCTGTGCTCCGGGATCGGTATTATAATACAACAAACGTCAAATTCCATACAAAAACTGTTATACTCCGTCATACACCGTCATACATCGAGGCGTAATACAAATCGATTTGTATTATTGCATACTGTATGTCATACATTCTAAAGCGTATATTTACTTTCAATTTAGCCTCATCTATCGAAATTGAGTATTTAGAGGTATATTATGATGGATAAAATAGTAAAAAAACTGTGTTATACAAATTGTATGATGCATCATAATACCGATCCCGAAGCACAGCCTAAATCTTCAATGTCGTTTGTGTGTGTTATAATGTTTGTATTGTTTCGAATGAAAAAAGCCTCTCCCATTGAATATTTTTTATTAAAAAGTTACGGTTATTCCATCCATCGTTAACTTTATGGAGGTTCCACTGTTGAATCTCAGAACAAGTTATTCTTCCAATTCTTTCAGATTCATATCATGTCAGGATTCATGTCAGGATTACAAGAACAACTCAATGTGTCCATTTTCGAACCCATTGACAACATTTGACTGAACTGCATAGTACCATTAACTATTCAACTATATAACGTCCACGAACACCTCAAACGCCCCAAATAAATAAAAACGTATCCTTAGCTCATTCGCGCTGCTAGTATATGCTGAAGTTTTGTAATGTTTTCTACACGCTTGATCAATAATATTGTATTTTGCCGCATGACAAGTTTTCTCGATCTTCCCCACTAGCAACCGTTACTCACCGTTTCTTCTTTTGCACCGTCTTCTCACTGCCATTCTAGATCATCACAGTCGGCACAGCTCGGCGAACAATAATGGTGGTGCCGCCGGTGCATCCGGGGGTGCAGCAGCGCACAACGTGCTGGCCAAAACGAGTGCCGGCTTCCTGGAAAACCTAAATGCACGCCTAGCGGAGCAGCGACTTTCAGGAAAAGCGTTTGCGGTTAGGAACCTTATCAATAGCAAGGCCCTGGTAAGCGTTGTTTTTTTGGGAAACAGTGGAATTGATCAGATGAAGTGGGAGTTATAGTATGGGGGTAAAAAATATCGCAATCCAAAACATTTTCAGTCAAACACACCTTGAACAGAACAACGCTGCATTTTAGCCGTGTTAGGGGTTGTTGCGCACGGAAATCTGCATAAGTGTTTATCCTCTGTTTTCTTATCCATTTCTTTTTCTTTTCTTACGTTTTTTTATTTCCACCGATCGAATTGCTCGCAACCGAAACGAAACCAAACCAATATCCATAAACTATACACGCTAGCACGACAACGGCGAGCGCTACTATGGCCAACAGTTTCACTTTTAAGCCAATGTGAGTTCGTTGTGTGTGGCATTGACAAAGCAAGTGAGGTGAGAAAGTGCGGCCGATGTAGGCAGCAGCATATCTTGTTCGAAACCTATTTTCCAATAACATTGATCCGTGTGTCCAACACAGTTTTTATTACATTTCGTGTTTCGTTTATTTTTCCAACACTTTGTTTCGTCTAACACGATACTACATCACTCTACGCAGCATCAATATTGCTCTCCTTGTTTTTTTTCGTAACTTACAAATTGGCGTTCTGTCCCACGCAATATACTGTTTACACGACGATGTTTGTGTGTGTTGGCAGGATTCTGAGCTTTTGTAGTGCTTCTTCCCTCTATCACTTCGGAAGGGAAAGTGGTTTGTGTTTGTTTTTTTTTCTTTTCGTTTTTACTCGAACTAATCAATTCGTTTGAATTGCATATATTTCGTCCCAAGTTTTTTTTTCGTTACTCGCGTGGTTTTTGTATAATTCATTATCATCTATTAACTACAGTTTGCGTTCTGCCTTGTCCAGTTTGTTGCGATATAACTTTTCAATTACTTCAAAACGTTTTTCTTTTACTAACTTATTAGATGGAAAATTGTGTGTTAAAAGTGTTAAAAGTCGATGTGAGAATAATCCAACGGATGTAAAGAATTGTTCAAGGCCGTAAGTCTAAATAGAATCCAAAAAGCCATTAAAAAAAATGGCAGGAATCTTGTAACTATATCGCATTTTTTGTTTATACACATTTTAACGTAATGACAGCGTTACGTCAGCCTTATTGGTTCTATGGCAAATATCACCATTTTTTTTTCTTTTTCTTTTTTTTCTTTCAAATGAAAAAGGGTAGTGAAAAACCAACCCGTTGGCTATCAAAATACCTAGTTTAGTTTTCAAAAATGTTTCTAAGAAACATAATATAAGAATTTCTAAACGTTACGTGCGTTGAATCGAATCGTCTCAAAGTGTATATCTTTGCAAAAGATTGAGTGATTCGATCTACTTCATTTGCATTTTAAGAACTCTTTCTTGATTCGCATGCATTGTTATTCGAGTTACCAAATCCGACTGTTTGTTTTGTTCCCTTTTCGAATCGATTTCTTTCGGCGACGTGCGATACTTTCTTTCGACTCTGTTGAGAAATCGACTCTTGTTCGGTTCTTATGTTAACTCTTATTCATGCTTTTTTGGTCTTCTCAACTAGAATTGCGATGCGGGGTAGCTAACAGACATTCAACTCGCACTTCATCTCTAGGCATTCTTTAATTTAATTTATAATTAATTCATTTTATCAGTTCCCTAACATGTTCAGACGAATGTGAGAAATTCTATTTCGAATATTACCGTAGAGTGCACCGTATAAGCGTTAGACATCAGCAAACAAAACTCGAAATGCAGAATGTGTATATCTATGAAAACAGCAATGCTTGTTATAAATTTATCCACATACACCACAGTAATGTATTTTCTGTCCTTTTACATATATTTGCAAACTATTTATACTACGTTTAATCTTATTTCATGTAACGCGAATGCGAACGCTTGTAAAATTGTTTTAAAAAATGGATGCAAGTTCCACCACCAAACACCACCGTTAATGTTATTCTTACGCTCACATTTTACCTCGGCTCGCTTTTTCCAGCCATTTCGTTCCGTCCACATAGCTGTTCTCTTATATCTAACTTAGAAAACATTAATTTTCAATTTGAACTGCTTGACTGTCAAGCGACTGCTCAAATTCGGTTTCCAGTGATGTATCAATTTTGGTATATGGGGGGATCTATTTGGGTCACTACCCATTTTTTTTTGCAAGTGTAAATTCCACACAGGATTTATCCATGTGTAACGTCGACCAGAGCACTCAGATCGCTGCTTTAGTACGGCAAAATGAAGCATATCGCTGAAAGGGTATCCCAAGCCAGCCCTGCTGTGCTGTCCCGTGCACACTGCTCAGTTGCTCATCCGCCATAAAAAAAAACTTGGCCACACCACACACCAACAATGCTTCCGTTGGTGTGATATGATTTACGTGCCATCATTATGGCGGCCATCAAGCCGGGGTTCTTAGCGCGGATCTTAGCCGCTGAAGTCGTATCGTCTCCAATCCGGCTCTTCTCGAGTGCACTCTACCTTGATGATGAATACATTTTCTGGTCGATTCTCCTTAATCGAGCCCGTCTTCCAGTCCATCGGAACGATAAAGATTATTGCCGTTTATCGTCCCACGATCCTTAAAATGGTGCCGCTCCGCTGTGCGCGTCTTTGGCGACGACGATCTCGCCTGCCGGAAGGACGCCAGCGTGGAATACGCGCGGGATACGCGCGGGCCATGCAATTACAAAGCAATCGACCGACCGACCGACCGACCGAAAGACCGTGCCCTTCGGGACAGGCCAGCGCGCGCTTGGACCGATCCAGTGACCGGACGTTTTTCAGGAGAATAATTAAATTTACTGAAAATAAATCCCAAGTGATTAACATAAAACGGCGGGTGAGCTCGGGGTGCCCGGCGTTCGGTACGTGAGAAGCGAAAAAAAACGCATCAAAAAGCGAGCAGGATTCAGATCCGTCGGAGCACGGCGGAGAGGTTCGGTGATTTGGTGGGTGCGAAACGTTAAAAGGTCACCCGTGCGAGGGGGTGTGAAGGTTGCGAGGGGGGGGGGGCGGAAAATGTACGATCCAATTTTTATCTCAATACATTCCGTCCGCCGACCGTGGAATTGCGTTTTCCGGGAAGGTAAACTAGCAAATGGGACGGATGAATGGATGAAGAATGGACGTTCCGTCTTTCGTCGGCAACCTGGTAGGACCGATGCGTTGTAGCTGAGCGGTTGGCTTCTTTGTAGTAAAACACTTCGAACATGCACATTAATTATGGGAAGAAAATGTTCGTCCAATTTTTTTTCTCCATTCGGTCGTTCGTTCGATGACAAAAGCGTGAAAGGTTCACGTTTAAAGTAGCTTGCCGTTCCTTTTTTTGTCCCTGAGGCTGTAGATACGTTTCGTGCGTGTTGCTATCGAGACGAGAGAACGCATGCTTCGATCGAACGTACGCGCCCTAGTGTGTTAGTTGTTTTTGTAGCTGCTTCCCATTTTATTGCCCCTGATATATTTTGTTTAGTTCGCTCCGAGGCCATTGTGTGTTGTTTTCGGCGAGCGTTTGATGAAATCCTGTTGGGAGGGACCATCCAAGAAGAACAAAAAAAAAACACATCACACATACACAGAGACACCGGACATAAAAGCTACCGGAAGCGGATGTACCGAAAGCCTTCACAAAGCCAATGTTGTTCGTGTGATGCAGCGCTATTCATTCGCGTGGCCGGCGCTTTATCGTGGCCACTATGGGTTAAGGCTAAAGCGTGTGAGTTTTTCGTATTTTTTTTTTCGCTTTCGGAAGCTTCAGTGACATTCGTGGGCGTGTGACGTGCGGAGGCACACGAATGCCCCCCCCCCGGAGCCGTGGGTCGTAGAAGAAGCGCTCTGTATGTCAGCTTTTTTGTGTTGGACGATTTTTGTTATTCACAAGCTTGTATGGGTGACTCCTTGTTCGCAGGGTTTTGTAGCTCTTTGTAGGAAGGTGGACGTGGACGGTGGATTAATCGTTAGCGGGCGGAGGACGGGCAGCTCGCTTGTCGGTGGATCATGCTGATCATTTCTAGGTTGGGCGAAGCCGGCAGATAATTAGGGTCATCAATCAAAGTGAGGCAAATTAAATTCAGCGCAGTAGGCGCATTTGTGTGCGTGTGTGTGTGCGGGGGGTGGGGGTTTACACATCAGCGCAGCGCGAGATCTGTATCGGAGCTGTTTTATAGGACGTGTTTGATTGAATTGTGACTAGTTTTTTCCCCGCCGTTTCATGAGAGCAAATGTCCGATAAGTTTAACCTTTGAGGTAGAATCACTTTAATGAATCGGTAAATACTAACCTAAGGTGGAAGAGTTTGTGTTTGACGCCATGCAGGTGATTTTTTAAATAGTAAAGCGTGCTGA
This sequence comes from Anopheles cracens, assembly GCA_002091845.1. Lineage (NCBI taxonomy): Eukaryota > Metazoa > Arthropoda > Insecta > Diptera > Culicidae > Anopheles > Anopheles cracens. Next base: position 20,275 of record KZ067924.1, read on the forward strand.
AAACAGCTGTTATTGTTTGTTTTTGTTGTTGCATTTTTTATTTGTTTTTTATTGAACATATTTTGCGCCCAAGAACAGGAAGAATTGTTCGAGCAGGGGAAACTTATTTTTTTATAATTTATCTTGAAGTAATGGTCGTACAATAGAGAGAGCTGGAAATAGGCTATTGCTATTGATATGTGATTGATATGTTTTTCTCAAATCGTAACCAAATCGGTGGTCGGTTAGTTTAAAAATATGCATACATATTGAACGGATTTATATTTATGTTTAGATTATATGCATCGAAATGGTTGAATTTGTGAAACAAATTTATTCTTGTGCAATTGAAAAAACCCCGTTCGCCATTATGATTAACAATGGCTAAAGAAGCGTTGCTATCGTTTGTTGATTATGCTACACCATATCTTCCGTGCACCCATCCGTGCCGGGTGTCAAAACGGAACTAATTAATCATCGACAGCAATGGACTGTCCAATGGCTTAAAATTGGAATTTCCATTTGAATGAAAACTCGTGTATCACTCCCCCGGTTCGTCGGCAGCGAATCCAGCCCCGGTGGTGATATTGAATATCATTTTCGCTACAAAATTCAACGGTTGATTCTTCGGATGGTGGAAAACATAAATTTGATACACCGTTGACTTCAACCATGTGCTGGCGTAGCTGGCTGGTGATGGTGCTGAGGCGCAACTGTGGCGGTCTGGCGTACCGTACCGTACGGTCTAGCTTCCCAGCGTCCAATGGAGCGAAAATTAAAACAATATCGTAGTATTCATTCAATTTTCGGATGAATTATATGCATATTAATCAATCATGGTTCCGCTGGCAGTGGTTCCCAGGGACCGTGCTTGGATAAGTGAATAAAACGTTCTAGGGATCATTTTCGGGCGAGGCCGTCATCGTCATCGCCGTGTCCCCGTGTCTGTAATGCGATATGTTTTCGTTTCGGCTAAGGGATGGTGCAGAATTATGTTGACTTATATAAAGCACGCCGAGTGACTTGTTGGGAGACGCTGTACCAAATTAAGGATAGAAGAGAGAAGATTAGAGTCCAGGGGGTATTGTTTGCTACAAACAAGTGACTTGTTTAGAAACATATCCTCATAGGACATTCTATAGGACTTTCTGACATTCATAGGGTGTTATCGGTAAAAGCAAAGATGTTTTGAGTATTGTGAGATTTTTGTGTCTTGGTTATATCAAAACACTACTTGATATGCATTGTTGTTAATAGTTGAACTCTTAATGATTGGTATTTTATGCAGCAATTGAACAGGGCTTTCGTCATTTTCTAAACAGGCGAATTACAAAAAATTGCACTTTGATAGTGAAATGGGAGGAAAATAAACACATAAATAAGTAGAATTAACATTATTGGCAAATTGAGATCATAGAGCATTGGCGTTCCACTGTACTCTTTTCCATATTATCTTTTTTATGTTGAAGAATATTGAATTGAACATATTTTGCGCCCAAGAACAGGAAGAATTGTTCGAGCAGGGGAAACTTATTTTTTTATAATTTATCTTGAAGTAATGGTCGTACAATAGAGAGAGCTGGAAATAGGCTATTGCTATTGATATGTGATTGATATGTTTTTCTCAAATCGTAACCAAATCGGTGGTCGGTTAGTTTAAAAATATGCATACATATTGAACGGATTTATATTTATGTTTAGATTATATGCATCGAAATGGTTGAATTTGTGAAACAAATTTATTCTTGTGCAATTGTGTGATTATCGTTTGCACGTTCCTGCTTGTTTTGTAACGTCATTCTCCACGAGGAGTTTCTAAAATGATAAATTTCATAAATAAAAGTGACAGCTACATTGATAAGTTATTGTCATACTATCATGAATGAGCTTTACCAAACTACCATTTTCATTACAAACTAATCATTTTTTCTTTAATTGTTTTTTTTTTAAATCTCACGAATCATCAATTTGTTTCCCTATAATTTAACTATCATCTTCAGTATTATTAAGTCACACCACCTTGTTCCTCTTGTCATGCTTTATTTATCTTATCATGTTTAATTTAATTTGAATTTACTAACTTAATTTAACATTTAGTTGTTATACATTCAATCTAGAACACAATAGCTTCGATTCACCTAATTTGTCGAAAAAAATTAACACAATCGAAGGTTCATAAATGGTATTTCCATCTTTAGGTGTTTAACACTTCAAATGTATTCTTATGAAATTCTGATACGTATTTTGATTCACTTGACACGCTCACTTTTATTCTATCACCAAGTCGTCCTTGAGGCATCATTCAAAACTGCTCAAATCACGCCAAGCTTTTAGAAGAAAATGGCCATCGACCAAGTTCTATGAATCATTCTATAACATGAAGAACGGTGAAATTAAACTAATGAAATGTTTGCTATCGTAGTGTAAAGCTATATCTCCTGACCGTTTCCGATACAATGAAAAAACAAAACTCATAGAACATACAGAACATACACACACCAATGCATACAAATGAAGAGAGAAGGAATATGTTACTAAAGAAAATGGAAAATAATTAGTCACCAATAAATATATCAAAAAGTGATGTGATCGTCATTCGGTACAGAAACAAATAACGAAACTACCATCGTTGCTCTCGTCTACTCCCCAGATCGTCGAGGATTGGAAGTTTGTCTCGATGGTGCTGGACCGGTTCTTCCTGTGGGTGTTTACAATTTCCTGCATCTTCGGCACGTTCGGTATAATCTTCCAGAGTCCCTCGCTGTACGATACGCGGGCCCCGGTCGATCAGCAGCTGAGCGAGATACCGCTGCGCAAGAATAACTTTATGCTTCCGCCGGACATCGTACGCATTACGCTGGATTAATTCGTTCGACCGTGTCTCCCGGGGGCGCGGCAAACGGAAGCGACACGTCGGTCGGTGGACGGGACAGGTTTTTTAATGTTTAACCGCACGGAGCACAGGGGGCGGAATTGCGACGGCTACGGGACGAGTGTCAACCGCGGTGTACCGTTTCGCGCAGCAAATACGATTGCAATACGCACATACGTGCACGTTACATAACAAAGAAGCAACACGAAGCAAACAAAAAGGGAAAGAAACCAACTTCCATAACGTTAGTCCGTGGGTTCTGGTTCTGGTGTTTATGTTTTAGTCGTGGCCGCGTAGCAGTGGGGTAAGAAAAGAAATAAAAAAACAAACACGTAATGGCATTTATAACGAAACTACTACGAATACGAGCAGCGAATCGACAGTATTTCCTAATCGAAATTTAACATTACGGTAACATTAGCGAATAAAAGAGCACATGTTTGTACTGGGTTTAAATACGTCGGATTTGTTATGGGTTTTTTTTGTTGAATATATCACCGACAAACCGCTTGGCAGAAGGTGCGTATAGTTTCATTTTATCCGTTTAGCCGTTGCTGAAATATCACACCAAAAACGAAAGCTTCCTGACACACTCGTTGCTGCATTTCCGAATGTATTGATTTATCGTTGTGTTTCGCAGTATTCAAAGCCGCTAGTGTACACGCCTGAGGTATTTGTGTAGTGGTATACACAACTCTTATTGAAAAAAAAATATGAGGAAAAGAGTCAACCCGAACAGTTTAGTGCTCGCTCGACCGCTTGTAGTGTTCTTTGGAGTGCTTTTTGCGACAGCATTTCCTAAAGCAGAGTGTTGCGGCGGTTTAGCTCTCGTTCTCACTCACACCAGACACCACTCCGAGACAGCTAGGAGCCCGCCTTGACAGAACTTTCGATTGGATATGGTGTCAAACAAGGCAAGGGGAGTAAAAGAAAATACGTAAAAGTACGTGAAGGAGCAAACTTTATGCAAGTAGGGTTATTTAGTTTTGAACAGGACAAACAAAACACTACAACATTACTCTAAATTGCACATAAAAGAGGTATTGCAACACAGTTTTGAGAAAAATAATGATATTATATAGGTAAGTTGAAATGTTGTTGCTATTACATTGTATATTTCTCAAAATATGGACACATATTTCTACAGTACCGTCATAATTTCGGCTAATGCTACCATACTGTACAAGTTGTTAGACAGGTGTGAAGAATTAAGAAAGAAGTTGAAAAATATTCTTTTGTTTTATGAATCATTCTATTGCTTTTTTATTTCTTCATTAAATTACTGTTTCTGCATTTTATAGGCTGCTGAAAATTGGTACATGATAGAATCTTATATAGAGGCGACATTTTATTCGTGAAAAACGGCCTACTTGATGGTCGAAAAGGCAACATTAAGTTAAAGAATATTGATAATAATGTTTTGATAAATGTTCTATTAACATACAAATAAAATTATACAACAATAGTTAATAATAATAATTTGAAAGTAAAACCCCTCTATTCTCGTTGCTGAAAACAGGTACACAGCATGTTGTGTGTCAATAGGCGATAGCGTACTTATAACAGGCTATACATCTTGAAAGAATTGAAAAAATGTGTATTACATTTCCTTACGGTACGGAGTTTTGCATCATACAAAAAGCGTATTGTGATCTTGTTTTTTTATTAAAGTATATTTATGTGCCGTTTTGTTGTCACTTTAAGATCGCAACATCACTCACACGTAAATTGATGCTAAGCAACAGCGAGGAAAAAAATCTACTGAAGGACTACCTAATCAGTTGGTTAACTCTGTCGTTCTTTCTGCATCACATTTTCCGCTTTCCCTCGCTGTTGTGATATAATTATGAGCGAAATAACAAGAAACGAATAATTATGAGACCCTCCCCCTCAACTGCCTGGTTAGCCGTCGTCCGAAAAAAGTCGCTCCATGCGTTTGTAATTAGGCATCATCGTACCTACTTCTACCTTCTTCGGCGCGCTGTCACCGGCAGCAGAAAATGGTACGAAACTCTCCTGGGACGAAAAATGAAAGAATAGTCGGACGGGCCAAACGGGCATCCCCGGATACAGAAAAAAAAACGAGGAAGAAAAAAAAACTCGTTGCAAATGGCCGCGGTCGAGCGCGTGAACGGTCCGTGCTGCGTGGATCGCGCAGCCTGAGGTATTTGTGTAGTGGTATACACAACTCTTATTGAAAAAAAAATATGAGGAAAAGAGTCAACCCGAACAGTTTAGCGCTCGCTCGACCGCTTGTAGTGTTCTTTGGAGTGCTTTTTGCGACAGCATTTCCTAAAGCAGAGTGTTGCGGCGGTTTAGCACTCGTTCTCACTCACACCAGACACCGCTCCGAGACAGCTAGGAGCCCGCCTTGACAGAACTTTCGATTGGATATGATGTCAAACAAGGCAAGGGGAGTAAAAGAAAATACGTAAAAGTACGTGAAGGAGCAAACTTTATGCAAGTAGGGTTATTTAGTCTTGGATCTAGGTCTTTAAATTAATCGCGGCTATAAACAGTAAGCTTCAAAGGGTTCTAAAGACCTATACTATATATAAAAGTTTCGAAAGCATTTAAAACCTAATAACATTATGTTTAGAACAGATTTCATAATAACTCGGGTTATGACTTGTTCGGTATTAGTTAAATATTTTTAAACGTTTTGCGTATTGCTTAGTTGTTGGCTCATCGGTTTTCTTGGTTGATTTATACAAGAAGTTTATGCATCCAGAAGTCAGCTAACAGCTTGAAATAAATTATTCAAAAAAATATATACATTATTAGTGCATTACTGTACCAACAAGCAAGACCTATGTTTCTCAACAGGTAAAGTCGTTATTAGTATCAAGAGAAGCTCGCACGGAAACTTCCGTCAGCGAGCAGCGATTAATTTATACTTACCTTAATAAGACGGCATGCGTTTTTGCTCTGCACCCTGTGTCTGTGTCTGCTCAATTCCGGCCGAAAGCTTCAATTGTGTAATGTAGAGTGTTCGCAGAATGAAGTTATTCAAGCAAGCTGTTGTTGCCACAGCAGTCTAACGGTGGACCACTACCGTTTCGCACGGCGAGTGATATGAGACTGCTAAAGTCACGGCGTGCACATGACAAGCAGTTGCAGTTGGGTAGGAATTTGCTTCCGTGTATCTTTGTGTGTAAATCTTTGCGTCAAGCACAAAGGCCTACTCGATTGCTACAATGAGGTAACCATACGAAAGGGTGTGCATACAAGAAGGAAACGCAAAAGGCTGTACTTCTCTCGTGTGATTTATTTGCTTATAAGATGGAATGGTTATTTCTGTCAAACGAATCTCAACATATTAAAACGCAAAAAAGACGGTTGCCTGTGGATGACAGCCCAATGCGAGAAAAAATAGTATGTTTCTTTGGAAAAGTTTTCCAATCTTCTCACACGCTGCGAAACTGTCGTGGTTGTATGCTGAAAAGGAATTTATGTTGCGATCCGTCAATAGTTACACATTGCTCGGTTTAGGAACGGGGAACGGCAGGGAACATGTTCAAAGGATGTATCATCGGAACCTAAATGTCGTGTAAGCTGATTTATTTTCATAGCTATTTCTGTCATGAAAAATGCAGTTGCAACCCTCATTTCTTGTCGTTCGCTTAATGGCTTTTATAAACATGCGTAGATATAAGAATCGAAATTGGAATTATAAGTAATTCCAACTAAGAGTGAAGCGAAACCAAACATTAATGTACTCGTTTTTAAGACCTTTTTATAATTCCTGTTCCAAACATTTTGGCTTTTGTTTTTTATAAACATGCGTATAACTTATAACTTGGAATTATAAGTAGCTCATTAGCAGGGGGGGGGGGGGGGGGGGGGGGGGGGGGAGGGAAATTCGAACGAAAATATTGATGTGCGAAAATCCCAAGTGCAATAAACATTCGGCACGGGTACGAGCTTTGGCGTGAGGCTTGGGGGGTTGGAGCGAGCAATGAAATAAAACAAAATAAAATGCCGTTCTCATCCCAACCGAAAGACATAACCCATAAAAGTATGCAAAAAGGACGACGCCGACGACGACGACGAGGACGACGACGAGAGAAAATGATGAGAAATGTGCGCCCAGCTCGCGGTGGAGGCGTTGCTTTCCTTCGCTCTCTGTGATGGATTTTGTTGTTTTATTGTTTGTTAGTTCCATGGGATGGTGAACGCTCGGTTCTTGTGTTTTTTGTTTGTTTGTGCTCCAAGCGAAGGAACATCGTTTGCCCGCACGCTTCGGTGGTGGCGGTGGTGTGTTTATTTGTTTTTATTTGTGTCTTTTAGTTTTTTTCTCTCTCTTGCTGTTTGCTTTCTGTGTGTGTGTGTGTGTGAAGGTTTGAAATATAAAAAAACCCTGCAGATTTTCGTTTAGCGTATGACGATATTTCAGAGCCTTGGCGTCGCTGGCCGGAGTCGCAAAATTGGATATTACTGCTGCGCTGCGGGAAAGATTTGGGTTTTAAATTTAATCATGGCTTGCTGCGGGTCGCTCCAGACGCTCACTAAGCTCACGAGCTCCGACGGGCACGAGGCCTCTATTTTACAAGCGAGATTACAAGTTACTGCTCGTTTAGCCTGCCTTCACCCTGGTTCACCCCCTCCCCCTTCCCCTCCACACCGTGAAAAGGATGGACGCCACTCCGGGGCTAGAAAAAAGGCCACGTTGACGAAAATATGATAACCGGCACGAGCATGAGCATAACCGACATACATTGAGCGGCGCTAAACGCTTTTTCGGTGGAAATATTAGAGAACCCTTCGAGCATCGCGGCAACTCACACCCGCTGGGGGGGGGAATCTACTTCTCACGGCATACTACACCGTCAGGCTCATCCTCGCCGCTTATACAGCATACAAAAGCTGGAGCATGCGTTTAACTGCTTCTTAGTATTTTAATTTAATTAAAAAGAATACTGTACCAAATGCTTCCCCAGGATGCGCGATAGAAAGTGCCCAAATGGTTTCCTGCGGAAATGGCAGAGTGCGGAGCACTGCGTGGAAAAAAACAATGAAAGTTAGGGCACTTCAGAATATGCCGGAATGTGGTCGCGCTAATTGATATTAACGATTATTCTGCCTTTCGTGAGTGTGTGTTTGTGTGCTAGAACGCGCGATCGTTCTGGCATGGTCTCCGGCAGCGGTGCGGTGCGTTCTGCTGAGGCAGTTAATTTGGCCAAATATTAAACTTTATCTTCCAAAACCTCGTGGCTTATCGCTGAGATTATACGCCGTGGCATTTTGCGTCGAATTCTTGCTGGTGCGCTCATTCACTCCTCGGCATACCTTTGATCGTGTAATCGTACTAGTAACTGCCGGCCTAGGCTTCGCGAACGGGAAAGCCAGACAATTATTTTCGAAATGATAATATAATTCATGTGTCTGGCGTTCCGTTTCTTGCGGCTTTTAAAATATGCTGCACCATAAATTGCGACAATCGAAAGAGAATGTTTTTTCTTCGCCCTTTCTTTCTTTGCTGGTGCCTAGAAGGGCTCTGCGTGTGCTTGATCATCGCCGACGGAGCGTGTCTTCGCTAGTATCAGTTCCGCTGGGCTAGGACGGAGTGGTTGAGACGTGCAAACATTTTTCCGAACCAAACTCGACCACGCTGGGACCGGTTAGCGAAAAATCGCCAAGATTTGGCTACCTTTAATGGGTTCTTTCGAAAGACTCATCGCCAGGATGAAGGAATGTACCCCAGCCGGTTCTCACCGCGTGCATGATAGTGTTCGTGCAGGATGCTTCACAGAATTCTTTCCTTTAGTATGACATACGACAAAAGAGACAATCTGAGATCCTCTTCGGGGATATTTTGTGTGTGTGTGTGTGTGAAGGTTTGAAATATAAAAAAACCCTGCAGATTTTCGTTTAGCGTATGACGATATTTCAGAGCCTTGGCGTCGCTGGCCGGAGTCGCAAAATTGGATATTACTGCTGCGCTGCGGGAAAGATTTGGGTTTTAAATTTAATCATGGCTTGCTGCGGGTCGCTCCAGACGCTCACTAAGCTCACGAGCTCCGACGGGCACGAGGCCTCTATTTTACAAGCGAGATTACAAGTTACTGCTCGTTTAGCCTGCCTTCACCCTGGTTCACCCCCTCCCCCTTCCCCTCCACACCGTGAAAAGGATGGACGCCACTCCGGGGCTAGAAAAAAGGCCACGTTGACGAAAATATGATAACCGGCACGAGCATGAGCATAACCGACATACATTGAGCGGCGCTAAACGCTTTTTCGGTGGAAATATTAGAGAACCCTTCGAGCATCGCGGCAACTCACACCCGCTGGGGGGGGGTATAGATTAAAGTAGCTTTGTGCATTGTTAATACATTGATGAAAAAAGCTGTAAAGAGAAGGTTTAAAAGGTTTTGTTTTAATTCTTGGAAACCATGGAAAATATCGACTTCAAATCACCTGAAGTCCGAAAAGTACCACACAAGTGCTTATTCGTCTTGGAAAACTCTCACCTGTTGGCGTCAATCAATCATGGTTGCGGTTTCCTAGCGATACATTTTTGCAACGGTTGCTATGATAGTTTTTGTTGTTAGAAACAACATTTAAAATGACAGTGATTAATTTAAACTTTTGATGAAAATCATATCATGTTTTAAGAATAAATTGATACAATTTATTAGAAATTAATGTCTTAAAATACTATAAGCATAGACGTGTCAAAGATATGCTCAAAGATGTTTCTTTCTTATTTTTTAACCCTTAATACCTTTAAAGCTATTTGAAGAAGCGAAGATGAAGAAATGCTTCAAAAATAGAGATATCATTTGTATTCCACTTCAAATTGAATCTACTTCTCACGGCATACTACACCGTCAGGCTCATCCTCGCCGCTTATACAGCATACAAAAGCTGGAGCATGCGTTTAACTGCTTCTTAGTATTTTAATTTAATTAAAAAGAATACTGTACCAAATGCTTCCCCAGGATGCGCGATAGAAAGTGCCCAAATGGTTTCCTGCGGAAATGGCAGAGTGCGGAGCACTGCGTGGAAAAAAAACAATGAAAGTTAGGGCACTTCAGAATATGCCGGAATGTGGTCGCGCTAATTGATATTAACGATTATTCTGCCTTTCGTGAGTGTGTGTTTGTGTGCTAGAACGCGCGATCGTTCTGGCATGGTCTCCGGCAGCGGTGCGGTGCGTTCTGCTGAGGCAGTTAATTTGGCCAAATATTAAACTTTATCTTCCAAAACCTCGTGGCTTATCGCTGAGATTATACGCCGTGGCATTTTGCGTCGAATTCTTGCTGGTGCGCTCATTCACTCCTCGGCATACCTTTGATCGTGTAATCGTACTAGTAACTGCCGGCCTAGGCTTCGCGAACGGGAAAGCCAGACAATTATTTTCGAAATGATAATATAATTCATGTGTCTGGCGTTCCGTTTCTTGCGGCTTTTAAAATATGCTGCACCATAAATTGCGACAATCGAAAGAGAATGTTTTTTCTTCGCCCTTTCTTTCTTTGCTGGTGCCTAGAAGGGCTCTGCGTGTGCTTGATCATCGCCGACGGAGCGTGTCTTCGCTAGTATCAGTTCCGCTGGGCTAGGACGGAGTGGTTGAGACGTGCAAACACCCTCATTTCTTGTCGTTCGCTTAATGGCTTTTATAAACATGCGTAGATATAAGAATCGAAATTGGAATTATAAGTAATTCCAACTAAGAGTGAAGCGAAACCAAACATTAATGTACTCGTTTTTAAGACCTTTTTATAATTCCTGTTCCAAACATTTTGGCTTTTGTTTTTTATAAACATGCGTATAACTTATAACTTGGAATTATAAGTAGCTCATTAGCAGTATAAAAATGCAGAATAAAATCGAAAGTTAAATCGAATTCAACAAAAAAGTATTAGAATTTGATAAAATAACATTAAAAAAGACTCAAAAACGGATTGTTCACTCTTAAAGATTAAACTTTATAGATTAAAGTAGCTTTGTGCATTGTTAATACATTGATGAAAAAAGCTGTAAAGAGAAGGTTTAAAAGGTTTTGTTTTAATTCTTGGAAACCATGGAAAATATCGACTTCAAATCACCTGAAGTCCGAAAAGTACCACACAAGTGCTTATTCGTCTTGGAAAACTCTCACCTGTTGGCGTCAATCAATCATGGTTGCGGTTTCCTAGCGATACATTTTTGCAACGGTTGCTATGATAGTTTTTGTTGTTAGAAACAACATTTAAAATGACAGTGATTAATTTAAACTTTTGATGAAAATCATATCATGTTTTAAGAATAAATTGATACAATTTATTAGAAATTAATGTCTTAAAATACTATAAGCATAGACGTGTCAAAGATATGCTCAAAGATGTTTCTTTCTTATTTTTTAACCCTTAATACCTTTAAAGCTATTTGAAGAAGCGAAGATGAAGAAATGCTTCAAAAATAGAGATATCATTTGTACTCCACTTCAAATTGAATCTACTTCTCACGGCATACTACACCGTCAGGCTCATCCTCGCCGCTTATACAGCATACAAAAGCTGGAGCATGCGTTTAACTGCTTCTTAGTATTTTAATTTAATTAAAAAGAATACTGTACCAAATGCTTCCCCAGGATGCGCGATAGAAAGTGCCCAAATGGTTTCCTGCGGAAATGGCAGAGTGCGGAGCACTGCGTGGAAAAAAAACAATGAAAGTTAGGGCACTTCAGAATATGCCGGAATGTGGTCGCGCTAATTGATATTAACGATTATTCTGCCTTTCGTGAGTGTGTGTTTGTGTGCTAGAACGCGCGATCGTTCTGGCATGGTCTCCGGCAGCGGTGCGGTGCGTTCTGCTGAGGCAGTTAATTTGGCCAAATATTAAACTTTATCTTCCAAAACCTCGTGGCTTATCGCTGAGATTATACGCCGTGGCATTTTGCGTCGAATTCTTGCTGGTGCGCTCATTCACTCCTCGGCATACCTTTGATCGTGTAATCGTACTAGTAACTGCCGGCCTAGGCTTCGCGAACGGGAAAGCCAGACAATTATTTTCGAAATGATAATATAATTCATGTGTCTGGCGTACGCTTCGGTGGTGGCGGTGGTGTGTTTATTTGTTTTTATTTGTGTCTTTTAGTTTTTTTCTCTCTCTTGCTGTTTGCTTTCCGTTACAAATGCTGTACCGGTTTTTTTTGTATGCGGGCTTGTTTTTCATTGAATTTCCAGATCCCTGTGGAATTTCGGAAGTTTTTGTTCCGTTTGAATAGTGTCTTTATTGTTCTTGGCCGTGCCGCAGTGTGTTCGGTACGTGTGTGTGTGTGTGTGGACGTCTCTTACAGCACGTTTATGGTCTAAATATGATTTGCGTTTTCGACGCGTCTTGCTCGTGCTTTAGTTTTTGTTTAATAGCATGCTTGACGGCAACTGGGTGCACAGTGTTGTGGCTTTTAGTGACATTTTTGCAAGTTTTACTTTATTATAGTTTTATGCTTGAAGAGGTATCGTCATAATTATTACCAACTATAGTGCGTATTTTATTCAAAATATAACATGTTCCAGTAGGCCTAAGGCATACCGATTCCGGCATTTCTTGACTTTACAGTCAGCGATATTAAGCGTGCCTGAAGGGGAGACGAATTTGAGGTTATTTTTTATATTCTACCACATTTAACTAGTATTGAAATGTAAACGAATCATTAGTTCGATTAGGTTTCCTGAATTAACAACGCATTTGCAGCGATTTAGATATAAAATTTGCAAAATTATTCATGTTTTTATATTTTTGTATACATCTCGGCTGGATCACCAATGCTCATCACCATCATCATCATGGGTTTTGGACCACCAACGATTATACATGATTTGAAAGGTAACTTTATCAATCATAACATGTTTTAAGGTTATACAAAAAACACATTGAATCGAAATACATGAAATTTGTATTCAGATCCAAAAACTTGCATGGAATGGATCATAACGTCGTTTACAAAATTCTTCCAAAACATGCTTATGGAATTCAAGTTCATTTTAAACTGTCCATATTTGGAAACGAACTAAAAAACGGTTCGGTTCTCTCCACCTGTTCTCGTCCATGTTAGGGCTTGGCCGGTGATTGTGGTTGTTTGCACTAACTGGATGGCTGCAATGAATTCCCAGGTATTACGACGAGGTGATTCAATTGCTTCGTCTATGTTCTTGTTTTCGTTTCTTCATTTCGGTTTACATGTTTCTGCTTCTTCGTAAGGGAATTCTTTCGGTGCTTTTTTTTGTTCAAAAATTGTTTAGATTTTGTTTTGCCGAAATGGTTTGAAATGGTTTAGTTGTCGTTAAGATTCTACTAACGAGTTCAGAGAAACATTCCCAGCAAATGCTGTAACCATTGTCGTATGAATGGTTTGCCAATTATGGTTCGCTTGGGATTGGGAAGTTTGTGTCGGCGGTTGAATCAAGTATGGGAATTAATGCCGGCGGTTTGAGGATAATAACTAAGAAAAAGTAATTGCACAAGTCTGTCAAATCAAACACGTATAGTAGTACTAATTACATGCATTTCGTTATACTTATCAATCCGTTGGGTTGGATGTTGGATCCAACATTTACTTATCACGGTTTAAATATGATCCGATCGATGGAATCATGTAGTCACACAAGATACATATGATATTTTTCCGAAATCAGCGGGGTTGTTGTTGGGTCGGTAAGAGAGATAACAAGGGTTTAGTTAATTAATTATCAAAATGCAAACGATTGATGTTTATTTATTGATGAATCAAACCGATGTTAGCAGAAAATAATTTCAACCAACAAATGAATGTTAAATCAACAGTGCACGTTCATATTGACGCATCGAATATTCATGACAGGGGAAAGATGATTTCCTGCCCATATAGTCTATGCTGGTGGCACGGTGTCTATAAACACCGCTTTTTTGCCCTGGTTTGGATGTTTGCACCGGCATTGCTTACCGGTTATGGAAGGGCTTACAAAGAAACGAACACAGCTATATAGTGTACGAAACAGCGCCCCAATTAAATGGTGTAGCCCGTCGAACCGTTGCGGGAATGGCCAATCAACTATATCGATTGTGAGAGCTAAATGAAAAATTTGCCAATTGTTTGAAAATTTCATGCAAATGCAGCTTTTTTGCGGCTTTTCTTCACCGTTTCAAACCTGTTGTGAGTAACCGAACAAAGCATGCCATGGATAATGCCGACAGGCTGAAATGGTACGGAGGGTTGGAGGAAAATTGCCTGACCAGCAAAATACTTCCAATCGAATCCAATCGAATCGAGCTTAGTTTCGGCAAATCCCGTTTCGAATGGAAAATGTCATTCGCTGGTGAGCACACCGTCACCGGTGGCGTTGCTGGCCAGCGCTTAGATGCACTAAATGCACTGTCTGCCGCGATCCAAGGACCCATTGCCTACCGAAATGGAATCAGTCAGTACGACCAATATTTAGGGCTTACGGCACGGGTCCCGCCTTCGGAGCGGCCCCGGCGGGTGTTTCAGTGCTGAAACTAATTTCGTGGTTTACCAAATATGATCATTCACCTGGTTGCTGTTGGTGGTAGTGTTGTTGAACGTTGGGTTGTTAGCAGCCCGGTGCATCTACGCTAACCCGGCTTAGGTAGTCGACGCCTTTTTCCGGGTGTTTGCAACAGTATCCGTCACGCGCTATGTACGGTAGTGCGTGTGGGTATATTTTTTATCTTCAGCAAAGCTCCCTATACTCTACCGCGAACCATCTCCTCGTGAATTGAAATTGAAACGGTTGCAGAGTTTTACGGCTTATGGTGGTGGTGATGGTGCTGGTAAAATTGGTTTTCCAAGCGATGAAACATAATTTAGTTGTACTGTGGTTTAGCTGAGCTGCTCTGGGTTTCGCGCATCCGACAGCTAGGGACAGGTGTACACTTATTAGTAGCGGCCAGGATTAGGGTGGATTAAGTATTGCTCTGAAATGGTTATGTGGTAGCAGTCTAGCCACTGTTTGGTCTGGTTTAAATAATTTACTACCGGGAATGACGCCATGATGAAGTAATGCATTTGATTTATGGCCGACGAGTAGCCAATGATAGTTGGCAACTCACGCTGCTGCTTGAATCAAAAAGATATCTGCTTATTGATTGAATGGTTTGATGCAATCATGATTACTGCTCCATGAAATCAATCCTTTGTGTGTCCTCTTTACGCATTGTACTAGAAGAGCTTATATATTAGTTTTTGTTAACTCTATATGAAACATTTCGAGCAAACGGAGCTGGAAGAAGGAAATAAATATATTTTAACGATGAACTTTTAGTAGGAACATACAGTATAATGTATGCATGCAGGACCGTCTAGTCGATATAAACAGTCCATCGAGGGAGCGATCCAATGGGGTAGTTTTAATAGTCTTCACACTACATTACCGGAGAGATAATTCCATCTGGATCATC
>KZ067924.1:55011-66965 GCA_002091845.1 Anopheles cracens
ACCCCCAATACCGCATGGGTGTAGTGCACGAACCGAACCCCCTTGTTCGGCACTGAAATTCGTCCGTTTTGAGCTGAAGGACATCATTGTGGCGCTTTCGGTGTGTTTCCTCTGAGCTTTTAGAGCGTTGAGAGTAGAGTAACAAAAAAAAACGAAGTCACATAACAACAAGAAACGGACGGAAGAACAAATCTTCGGAAATAAGCTCGAAAAAAAAATGGAGATGGGATATTTTTCTGTCGCTATCTTGTACCGCGAACATACACACACGCATGCTCTTCCTTCCACGGAAAGGATTGATAAATTATACGTTCCAGGCTTTCGGGAGGGATTTTCCTTTCCTGTAAGGGTCACTCCTGTCGTGAAGTTGTCAATGATGCGCCCGTGGCTCCGATCCGTCCCACGGCTGGGATGTTTATGTTGATGAGCAGGAGGGCGTTTTTTCTGTGGCGGTGTGTGTGTGTGTGGGTGTTTTTATTTCGAATCTTTACTTTGAGCCGTTTTTTCCCCGTTGGCAGCATGTATTTTTTCAATCCCGTTTGCGTATCATTTTTCAATTTCGTTATCTCAGCAACACGCACCCAACACGATTTCGGTGTACGGTCGTGTGTCACTTGATGGATTGGTGGAATATTTTATCGCTTTTAAGCCAGACAGATTATGGGGCTGATCGGAGGATTTGATTTTTGTTTTGGTCCTTTGTTGTTTCGGCTTTTTTTATTCCAGTGGAAAGAAACAAACGTTTTCAACTCTATAAGCAAGTAAGCAAGTTTTGTGAAATTTTATAGATAGTTTTGTGTTTGTTCAAAATAAAGCTGTGTGATGATTTTTTATCTTTCTATATCGCTGTGTGATATGTTTTCCAACCGTGGTTTCCTTCGGGTGTTTCAAGGCCAAGACAACAAACAAGCGTTATTGGAACCCGTTGGACAAAAGAGGTGCTCCAGAGTCAGTCAGATCACACAGCGCTGTGCTGACAATATTGCAATCGGGGATGCGAGATTTGTTTGCACAGAACGGCCCCAAAATCCCAGCGTGCGCCAAATCCGACCGTATCCGTTAAGGCGTGTGTCTGTTTGTTCGATTGCTCGTGCTGACAAATGATTGCGCCGTGGAGAAAGGATCACGGGGGCACGCTGGAAACGATCCCTCCAAACACAGCAGCACCTGACCTGACAGCAGGTCGCAACAACAAAACCTGCCCGGCCTGCCGGAGCCAGGGCCGAAGGCACGTTTAAGATGCTGCCGGCACGACCTTACCTTCGCCCACGACGACGACGACGCCGGATGTGCTGGAGGAGCCATAAATGTATATTGTGTTCCGTACCGTATGCTTCCCACGCTTCCGATAGCATAACTTTCCCGCAGCCCGTACCGCCCCGGTGTCTGCCTCGTTTAGGGAGGGGGGAAGGGAGGGGGGCGCCATCCTCCCGTCCCATACAAGCCGCCTGGCCTCCGTCCGACTGACCTTTGGCATTCCGGAACGGGCTGCCAAACTCTGGACTTTTCGCACCGAATGGGAACCAATTTCCATGCATACAAATATGAAATTATGAAAATCGCCCACTCGCAACGCACCGCCTCCCCCTCCCACCACCAAGCCTGGAAGGCTTGCCGGGAGGAATTCGAGCATTCGAAATGAGGTCGCATTCCGTGCGTCGGAGCGTTAGCGCACGGCATTACACACCATTTTCGGAGGTGCCCTTGACGCGGCGCGATCCCGGGGTCCGGAAATCATAAAGTTTCATGAATATGAAACGGAGCCTTTATCTTAGTGGCTGCACTCCCTTATCACACCTACCATCGTCGCCTTGCGCCGTGGCGAATCGGTGGCACCGGGCACGGCACGCCGGCCTAGGCCGTACGATAGCCGATGGCTGCGCGTTATGTTGTTTCGTCGGTCGCGTTTCGAGTGTGCCTCCGATAAGGCCTGCATGTGTCAACAC
Source organism: Anopheles cracens (assembly GCA_002091845.1). Classification (NCBI taxonomy): domain Eukaryota; kingdom Metazoa; phylum Arthropoda; class Insecta; order Diptera; family Culicidae; genus Anopheles; species Anopheles cracens. Next base: position 56,958 of record KZ067924.1, read on the forward strand.
ATGCTAGCTAGGCCGGGCGGGATGTGTTGCGCGCCTCTCGGTTGGAGGCGGGCCATGGCGCACGGTGATAACACGCCCTGCACGGTCCCTCCGTTTTCGATTCGTTTCGCATTCTACAAATCATGACAAATCGAGGGTGTTGTTGGTCCGATTCCCCGGAGTGGCATTCACGCGAGCCGCCCTGCCAAAAGGTGCCGTTTCCGTTGTGCCCAGAAGTACTCAGCTGGCAAATTGGATTTGAAATGATTTCCAATAATCCGTGTGATCGGTACGTTGGCCGATGCTGCGACATTTCGAGGATGTTCGTTCGCGACATAAACGGCCGACGGTTGGCTGGTCGGCCCGCTACTCGGTGCTCGGTGCGATCGAAGAAGCCGGCGGAGCCGCTTGGCATACTGCGATGAATTATTAACAAACCGTGTAGCGTGAGGTTCGTATTGATCGATCTATCGGAACATCCGGAGTCGGTCGGAAGAAATAGAATATCGTAAAAATTGATTCCGTTAAAAAAACACTGAAAGGTGGTGCGCTAATGGAAGGGATATTCAAATTTCAACGAATTTCATCGACTTGTTTCGATAAACCGTGGGGTTTTATATGATTGCAAACCGTAACATGAAATTTATGGGTTGCGTTCGAGACAGGACGGAGCTTTATGGAGGTTGAAACTGTCTTGAAAATTATTATTGATTATTTTTTTGGGATGCTAAATAACCTTCATAATTTGTCGCTCTTGAAGATAAATGTTAGGGCAAGTTTCACGTCAAGTATTTGCCAGCCCATATTTATGTTCGTTGCTCTTCTGGCTGACATAAGAAAAAATGATTTATTTTCTAGCCTTGTGGTTTGTAAATGGAAGTGTTTGCCTCTACAAAGACAGTTGGAATGAAACGGTTCTACCCGTTGATTGGCTTGTCTTCAGTGTGCAGACGGGAGAGCGAGAGCATTGTCGCCGGCACAGACAATCTTTTTAATTTCGTTTTACAGCTGATAGTTCTGACAGATAGATAGGTTGTCTGTTTTATTTACAGCGCATCTAATATCGTATTTATTGTACTATCTGATTACACCATAAATTGGCCGAGTCCGAACGAGCTGCTTAACGAGTGCAATATCTACTTATCTTCTGTCCTCAGAAATTCTTCTTCCGGAAATAGTCAGCTCTCTTACTGTGGTGGCGCTCATCGCTGGCCTCGACCAGTGACCTCTAGCGAGACGTAAAATATTCCATAATAAAACTACCAGCATGCGGCGGAAGTTGTTGTGATGTGCCTGGCTTGCAGTAGTGTAAGAGGACACGAAGGATTCAATAATACCGATAAAAAAAACTATGTCCCTAACGTATGGTGCAAGCAATCTCGCCCGTATCACGATAAACCGGAATCTCTTCTGGTCGCTCGTCTAAGTCGTCGTCGGCGGAATGCTGCCCCTGACCGGGCGCGTCTGCCATCCCACTCCACCTTCGTCTGGTCAGGGAATTGGGCAATAAAACTTGACCGAAGAAGCAGTCAGGACTCGTAAAAAAAACTTATGCCCAACCGGAGCCGAACGAAAGTCAAACCTCCGAAAGCGACCGATCTGGTTGAAGGCTGCTAACGATAGTTGCTGGAGATTTGTACCAAAGTTGGCTTTGTCCTGTGCTGGAGGAAGCGGCCTGGCGAACGGCACCGAATGACAAGGTAAATAAAACAAGATGGCAGAACGCTTCGCACGAGCTCGGTTTTATTCGAACGCTCGGCACTAATTTATTACGTTCAATTTACGTTTTGCATTTCGGTGCAATTTACGCCACCCGCCGGAACGCCTTGCCGTCCCGTTGTGGTGTTTTGGATGCAGCCGTTGAGAATAGCACAGCCGGTAGAGATCTATTAACACCACGACGGTGGTGGGGAGTGCAAGGGAGCAGAAGTTTGAACAAGCGTGGGTTTTGTTTCTTTTTGAACATGTTTTATGGAAGCGAACGCCTTGCTCTTCCATTTATCGCTAAACGCTTGCAGGCATTGGGAGCTAACGATGATAGCGAAATGAAGCGTCGAAGCGTGAAAGCACACATGAAGGGGAAGATTGCATAAAGCGATGAAATTTGTGCACAGCCTGGGTACTTCCAGTCGAGTTTCTTTTTAAAATGTAAACAATTAAAATTGTCAATTTTTAATATGTTCTACGTAATGAGATGGTATGTGAACTAATGTTTTCGATATACAATAAAAATATCCATTGTTTGTCATTCGTTTCACAGAACCAGGATACTTTTCGATTGCCCCTCGCCCGTGTAATCAAGAAGGCTATGAAGTTGATAAAAAACGCAACAGTATAGTAACTCCGGCACGAACATAATCCAGTTGATATTCAGCAACGGACCTGATCTCAACCATCAGCATGTCGCGGAAGAAGGTTACAGTGAATTTAAGCCGTCTCGGTGGGTTCTGTGTGCCGCTCGCTCTGTGCGGTCTCGTGCTTGCCGTGCCGGTTGTGGAAGCCATCGTTGGGGGTATCCGTTCGGCAACGCCACCCCTCGACGATCCGGTGGTGTTTGTGCGTGTCGGAGGCCGTGCGGCACGGGTTGAAGGCTTAAGGAATCGTGCGACCGGGCTCTACTCGTTCCGTGGCATTCATTACGCCGAACCGCCGACGGGACAGAACCGTTTCGCTCGGCCCCAGTACCGTCATCTGAGTGGCGACATTAATGCGACCCGAAATGGGCCACCCTGCCCGCAGCCGGAACCGAACAATCCGTACCGTGTGGTCGGGCACGAGGATTGCCTGCTGCTGAACGTTTTCACGCCCCAAATGCCGGACGAGACGACGGGTTTGCCGGTGGTGGTGTGGATACACGGTGGCGGCTATCGGTACGGGTCGGCCTCCCAGTACGGTGCCGAGCCGCTGACCTCGAACGGTGTGATCTTTGTGCCGATCCAATATCGGCTCGGTTCGTTCGGCATGATCGGGGATGGTAGTCGCGATTTGGCGGGCAACCTGGCGTTGCTCGATATGGCCACGGCAGTGCGCTGGGTGAAGGACTACATTGCCTGGTTTGGGGGCGATCCGGCACAGATCAAGCTGATCGGGCACGGATCGGGGGCATCGGCAGCGATGGTACTTGCATCGGCCACCTTGGCACGCAGCTCCGTCACGGGTGTGGTAGCCATGTCCGGGTCGTCCCTGCAGCCGAATGCCTACGAGCAGGAACCGATGAACACGTACCGTGAGGCGACGATGCGCCATCGTTGTGCCGCGGGCAACGAAACCGAGGTGGTCAGGTGCTTGCGTGGCAAATCGACGGAGGAGGTGGTCCTGATGGACTCGGAACTGCAGACCGAGCGATTCAGTGGAGAAAAGCTCGTCAACGGAGTCACACCGCAGGCCGGCCTTAATCCTGTCGTGGAGGAGAAGGACGATGGGCGGGGATTGTTGGGTTTACTGACCGATAAACCGGAGGTGTCACTACAAACGGGAGATTTCCCCAAAATCCCCCTTCTGATCGGCGTAACGAAAGACGAAACGGCCAATGCGATCGATGGTAAGAACCGATGGGAGGAAGTGTAGTTTGCATCACTAGTGTCTTATTATCTTTACAGTGAAAGAGATCCAATCGACGTTTAAGGGAGCTACCAACTTCCTCAAAAAGACAAGCAACTTGGTTGGGCTGGAAGGGTTCTTGAACGTGGAGAAACAGGTTCAGGCACTGGACACCGTCGGAGGCATTCTGAACCTGGACAAGTACCTCGAGATCCCGAGCGGCTGGGACGTGACGAAGATCTTCGGCAAGCTGGTCGAAGCGACGACGGATGCCGTCTTCAATCTGCCCGCCGTTGTGTCCGCCCAGGCGTGGAGCAAAAGCTCGAAGGCCTTCATCTACAGCTTCGAGCATCGCTCGGACAGCACGAAGGGTCGCGACTTTCTGGCTGGGCTTCCGATCGTGGCGAAGACGGGCACGAATGGTGCCGGCACCGGGTTGGTGGCGCACGGCGACGAGCTGGGCATACTGTTCGACACGCACGACGTGCATGGAAATCCGGTCGAATCGGCCGCGATCAAGTCGACGAAAGACATGATGGCGCGGAAGACGTTCGCTTCGTTCATAGCCAAGTTTGCCTACCTGAACACGAGCAGCATGCACCAGGACAACGTGTTCAAGAGCTTCTCCAGCAAGGGTACACCGTTCGTGAAGATCAACGATAAAATCGCGGTAGATAATGACTTCAGGTGAGTAATGGCACCATGATTAAGACACTGCCCAAGCTGTAATACACACATGTTCCCGTTGCAGATTTTGTCAACTGTCCATCTGGGGAGCGCAGCTGGAGGCACTGAAATCACTTTCCTGCTCGTTCCTGGGCGAGGGGCTCGGCTCGGTCAGCAAAGTGGTGGGCAATGTGGTGCCTATTAACAAAGTGTCCGGATTACTGTTCGGCGGATAGTCGCGTTCGAAGGACTGCGAGATGGGGCAGAGTGATCTGATACGAATCCGGAGCGACGAGTGATGAAACGAAATAGTGCCCACTTTTATGACGTGCACACATTCTTTAAGACGCCTGAGTGAATGGGCTTCCCGCTCTTATGTTCGTGTCCCAACTCCCTCCCTCTTTCCCCTCTACCCGTTCATCCTACCGTTGCCGTGTGTTTGCCGTAATAAAGTGTACTTGTGTGGTACATAAAACTGCAGTTTAGCGCGAATGTCGTAATAAAATTTCACAATAATTTATTAACGTTGATAAATGAAGCGATTGCGATCGTGGCACGCCGGTTAGCGTGCTTTGGGGGTAAGTTTATTGTTATTTTATGTTCGTAACCCGGTTCCCTTTCACCCGGCCTGCACGTGGCTGGGAAAAGTGAAAGTTTTTCCCCTTAGTTTTATACCATGATACGGTCGTACGGCCAAGTAACAGCTTCATTTGATTAACACTGTGCTGCAGTGGGCTGTGAATTAGTTCGTTCGGATCATCTTCGCGGATCCGCCATGGCGTCGGTTTTAAGCGCCGTCAAGCGCACCGAACCGTGCTCTCGGGGCATTGCAAACCACGCCTCGGTGGAGAGGGGGCAATAGTTTGCAACCGTCGGGGTGAGCCATTACTTTGAAGATGAAAGCAAATACAAGACTCGCCTGCACTCCTGGGCCGTACACACGGCACTGCGGCGTATGCATCACTTTTATTGCATTAATATTGGAACAGTTTTGCATGGGGCGAAATTCAATTTAAGAGTGTGTCTGTCTGCCGATAGCTTTCCCGGACCCGGAGAGGTCCGTTGTTGTGTTTGTGTTCAATAAAAGTTCAATATACGTAATGTGGTACCATTTGCATATTGCATGCTACCGCGTATGGGCGGTTCGGTGTTTAACCTTCCGGTACATCTTGCGCCACGGAGCAGTGGAACGAAAGGAGAAGCAAACAAGAAAAACAACACAAAACAAAACACGTAGGGTTCCTTTATGCTACGGATGGATACCGTGCGCCGGCATCTGGGTTGTATCGGTCCCCGGAGTGTTTGAGAACTCGCTGCACAAACTGCACACCGGTTCGGGGTGGGATAGAGGCGACCGACACGTGAAGGCGGTGGGAGTCCTGCCGTGAAGTTAGGAGACAAAGAAATCCTCCGGTCCTCCCGGTGCTACACACAGCACTGACCCAGCACGGTGGAGCGACACCGATACGTTGTAAAAGTGCTCGCAAGAGAATGCGCAGGGGAGCGATGCGGTGTGTTCCCAGCAGTGAATTGAATTACACGAAGAGATGCAATTTAATGATAACACGAAAGCATAAATAATGCTGCCGCCGGCGCTCTGCCCGGAAGGAAGTATAAAGCTATGCCGTCGGTGGTGTGTGAGTTTGAAGAAGAGTTTTGCGATACTCGCAAAGAAAGGGCGGACGGAAAGAGCTTTCTTGGGCGTGTGTGTTGGTGTGCGCGAGCGAGCCTGTGAGTGGTTTCTTGTTTTTTTTTCTTCTGTTCTGCTGTTACAACAGCTTACTGCCAGCCGACAAACGAAGCCTGAAAAGATGCAAAACCGGAACGGGACGTTCAAGTTGCTTCAGGAAACGAACGGCAGTAGACGCATTTTGTACCGTCGGTTGTATTCGTCCTTCCGGGCGTAGTTTTACAGCAACGCATCGACACGAAGATCCGTTCTGCCTGCGTTCTGCGTGTGTTCGCAGAGTAGCTCACGGGCATACGGGAAGTTTCGGTCGAAACTCCCTGTTCGTAACGGCAAAGTAGCACTTTTGGGGAGGAGGAAAAAAAATCGTCACCGATGGCGGCGAGAGAGTTTTCTGTGCCTCTAGTTTGGGGGGAAAGTTCGTTCTTTTTTGTGTTTTGTCTGTTTGTTCGCCAACATCCTTCCGGGCATGGGTAGTAAATTCAATCTCAGATTCAGGCTCTTTCACATTCTAGGGTGTACGTGAAGAAACATAGCGTCAAGATGGACGATTCTGCTAATTCGAGCAAAACGAAGAGATAAGGAGCCGAAACGAGCGAAAGAAACATACGCCAAAAATATGGTATACGGCATGATGCGACACGATAACGGGCACGCTGGGCACGCTGGAGGCTGCCAGTCGGGCGAAGCAACTGGATCATCAGATATGCACGATAAATGGCCAGAGTACTTAACTCCAGCAGCTTTGGCAGAGAAGATCATGTGAGGGATATTTTGCGCCACAAGAAAGTGCCGAAAACGCGAAATTCCACCAAATCTTGCAGCTCTAGCCAAACCCCTAGTTTGTCCTAGAGGGAAGAGAGCAAACTAAACTGTTCGAGAAGTAGGAGCAATGTAAAAAGTGCTAAACTCGCTTTTAAGAATAAAAACAATGGCGATTCCATCGGGCGACAACTAATGCGTCGTGAGGAAACTTATTAAATTATGACGATGGAGCGCTTCCGATAAGCGAAACTTGCGCGAACGCAAGGAGTAGGGGCCGATTTCGCTGGTACTGGTCGCGTCTGGAGTGAGAGAGATAAGGTAAACAAAAACACATGGGCAACACAACACAACGAAGAAATTATTGCGACCGTCCGGGAAGTGCTAATTTGAAGCATTGGGCTGCGTTAAACATAACATAGCTTTTGAGTGTTTGTGTTTGAGCGTTCGTTGGTTTTGCTGGGTTGGTGATGGCCCCCATCGTGTTACGAATGGAATCTTTCAGTTGTTTTATATGTTTTCAATCCATTGTGAACCTGAACCTTCGTTCCAACTAGAACTTACGCTCTATGTTTGATAAAGCGTTTCGAATATCGTCTCTTTGGAAATGAAGCAGCAGATCACCTGGAATAATGACGGAGCATATGTGATACGGATAAACTAGGAGAAGTTCTTTTGTTCCGTCACGCCGCAGGTATCCCAGCGTCCCTGATTCCATGGATTTTTAGAGAGTCGTGCGTTCAATCGTATCTCCCAGTCCTGAGCGCATACCTACAATGTATAGGCGTGGTTTCCTCCAAAGTTAGTAGCTGTGGCAGCGAATTCCATGACACAGAACATATCCTCCGGTCTTGTAGGGAATTCAATGCCTAAAGACTCGATCTATTGGCTGCGGTACAGGCATCTGAAGCGACGCCTCAGATCTGCGATCTTGTGCCTACGAGACTCTTTGTAGTTAGTTTAGCATTACGAATACACGACGGTAGAAGAACACCTCTGGAGAAAGTTCCGCGTGGTGATCGCATGGTGATCGTAAATAGTACCCGGCAGAGAAGCTGCAATAATAGAGGGTACGTGGCAGAAAGTACACTTGAACACAATACTGACTGTACCTTTAAGCGGTCACGTGTAATACAGTTGGCTACTAGTTACACAACCGTGCCCACACGGGATAAGGTGCTGAATTAACTAAAGCGGAAGAAATAACTTGTATCCTTTCTTCGGCGAAACGACATGCGCGATTATACCTGCTGTCGATCGATGTACTAGACTAATTTGTACCACCATAACTGGTTACCACCATCCTTGCTAGAGGGAGACGATCCAGATAGGAATGTGGTATGCATGGCCTATAGAGACTTTGAGCTTTGTCGGCTTCTTTCGCTCTATAATATATGACGTTTTCAGTGTACATTCATTCAGGGTACTTTTCCACAGTAAATTCATTTGGGCTTATGCAGAATAGTAAATGGTTGGAATTGTCTCTAAAATGGTGTAAAAACGGACTAGTGCGATTAAAGTAAAATTCACTTTTTTCAATGAACGGAATTCACCTGGAAAGGACTGAAAACTCAAGTACGTATTATGCTTGTTTGACCTGTAAAGACGGACAATTGATCATGAACCAATTTTAAATAAGTATTAAATCTTAGGTTAAGTACACTCCACATTTTTAGTAACTGTTGAGACTGTAGCGTGAGGTATAGGTGTACTCTATACGTTGTCAATCATAGTTTTCATTGTGCACAGCACCACCGCTGAGCCAAGAGGAACGTTTATTTCTCGATGTTCTCAAACTAACCACCAGAAAAGTTTTCATTTTGGTCACTTTCCACCGCTATTTTCCTTAGCCATCTGTGGTGGCTGCTGAGCGGTAGAGGAAACCGAAAACGTGAATTGATTTACATTTCACCAGGAATTATGTTTTATATCCATTGCCCCGCAGCGCAATTGATTCAAATCTGCACTGGAAATAAAAAGTTTCCATCCATTAGGGAAATCCACCGTACCACCACGGTTATGCTAATGGTGACTGAGGTGGTGCTGGTGATGCGCATTTACGCTGCTGCAGAATGCCTCGGGCAGTCATCGGACCGAACCGATCGGGTGTGGTGCGCGAAAGGTGCGCTTCGGTGGATTGGTAAGCTCGTGCACGACAAGCTTGTGCAGAATTTAGTAGATTATACGTTTTCGCCCCCCTCTCCGACTGCAGTGAGCGATACATTTTCACTCCGTTCTGCGGCCATTTTATTACCATCTCAGAGGTGGGAAATGTGGCGAAAAAAATGAACCATAAAACAAGTGCCTCAAGATGGTTCGTGCAGACAAAACAAAATAAAAAAGGTAAAACCCTGAGCGCCCCCAGGATGTCAAGAAAACGGTAAACGCGAAAGAAAGGCGGAGCAAGACGTGGGGCTGAAAAAAACCTGTACCGAACAAAACGTTGAGAACTTTTTCCATCAATAGACCCCGGGCAGGAAGCATTTTTCTGGCGTCGCATGGCTTCGCGCTGGAGGTGGGTTTTATCGTCTAGCATCGTTTTACGATTCCGTTTTTTATGAGCTACCGTCTGTGGACTGCGTTGAGATGGTCCCGACCCGTAGTGGGATGGCAAAACGGAAGAAGTATAAAAATCATATTTTCGTCAATTTGTCTCATTCGCCACCGTGCCAAACCGTCGAGATGGCCAAAGTCCTTTGCTTTGTTGTTGATCGTTCCGCCGGCCGGGTACCCAGTTTTTCACCCATTGGAAAGTTGCTCTTGATTTGTTTTTGGGCGTATAGCGCTACGTTCAGTTGCTCGTTTCGTAGCGATAACTAAAGAGTTTTATTTTTCTCGTGACGTATTTATGCTGTGTTCAAAATGCCTCTGAAATTGCTTGAACTTTTCTTCTGATCGAGATCTACAACAAGATCAAGTATATTATTCTATGAACAAGCGTGTGAGTTTTGTCATATGTGGTGATTGGAATTAATAATTTTCTACAATAAATAATGGTTAAAATTGTGAGAAAAATAACCAAAACATTTATATTGCAAAAATTTTTGATCATATTTCCAAAATGATCGTATCGAGTCCGACTTTTACATTTTTAATATGCTGATTCGTACTTGATCATAGCGTTGCTTCCTATCTTGCAATATTAAAAAATACCTTGTCTGTAAACTGTAAATTTTCCAAACTCCATGAAAACACATGGTATGAACATAAATTGGATTATGTTCCATGAACTATTTGAAAACAAAGGTGGTATATAATGCAACCATTACAACTGTTCCATACACAAACAAAACTATACTTTTGATTTCCGGTTCGAAAACTAGTGTAGTTTTTATAGCAGTAAACTTTCTGTGCGTAGTGCATGAATGAGTTAA
>KZ067927.1:6612-35116 GCA_002091845.1 Anopheles cracens
GGGGGAGGGTACATGGGAGAGTGAGAGACAGCCAGCATATTTATGTGTCATGTGCAGAACCGGCCAGGACGGCCTTCGGTCCGTACATGCAGCACGAACCACTAGACGTGCACGACCCGAACTTCGGGGGAGTCGGAAAATCGGACGAACACAATGGCGGGCTTGAACGAGCGAAGAGTGGACGACGGCCAGAAACACTTTCCATGATGCGGGTCGTAATGCCGCACATCCATATGAATGAGGTGGAAATTAGGTGGGGTCGACCCCGACGGGCGGAAAATCTGAGTCAAGTGCTCGGGCGTAGCATCGTGCAAAGTCAGAGCTTATCGACTTCGCATGATGGGATGCGTATGAGAATGAGCACTCAGCATGGAAGCATAGTAAGGTGTCTTTAATATGCGAAAGTACAAAATTTAATGAAACAGTTTAAGTTGAAGACTTGACAATTTGGTTGATTTATTCTGTTCGTCCTCTTCGCGATACGGATCTGGTACGTATGGGTCGCCTTGGCTTCTGTCTAGACCTCGAAACGGATCTGCTCCGCGGTCTCCTTCGTCTGCGTTGTGGAGCACGTTGCGCCAGTATAAGCTCCTGTGCCATTCCAAGCGCTAAAGATCCATCATCCGTCACCGTCGTAGCTTGTATGCCTTGTGTTTTCGACTCCACAGTTCGCATGTTCTCGCTTGTCCAACGTACTAGCTGCTGCCAGTAACCCGTGCCGATGACACTATAAAACAGCGCACACCCGGATACGACTGTGAGTAACACTTCGATGAGGATATCTCCACCAGCGTCTTGATAGACGTTCCATGTGGTCAGAGCGGTCATCGCCTTCGCGATGTGATGTTCCAATGCGCACCAGACGAAGTAGTAGACGGTTTCCACGATGACCAAATTTAGCAGTGTATCGACAAGTGCTTGTACATAACCGGGCAGGTGTTGACGGTAGTGTGAAGGAATGGCGTTTAATTTCGATAGCCAAACAATGGTTGACGACACGATGAGCACGCTTCGATATTTGCAGTATAAACAGCGTGAAGAGATGGGCAATTTGTTACGAAAAAATACATTGCTTTTATATCCCACATGGACGGCCAATGCAAGCATAATCGAAATAATCGAAGTCATTCTGACGATGGATTTAGTGGGTCTGGTTTGGACGAATTTTGTGCATGCTGCAGTCCCTCCGGTGCACCAACCGATGGTGAGCAATCGCTGGAAATATGAAATCCACGAACGTTAGCCAGAAAAAAATGAAAATGTTCTTGTAAAGGCCCTTCATACCTGACGCTGCTATCGACCGTTTTCGGATACTGTTCCAGTCGTGATACTACCGAGTGCAGGATTTTCAGTGCCGTCACCAAGCGCAGAAACTGGAAACCTCGTTTAGAGTTGGAAACGGCTATAGCTTTCAAGTAGTACGGCCGAAACGTTACAAAATCTTTTATAAAATATAAAACTGTTTTAGCTGCGACCGTCTGTGAGAAGAGAATAAAAACAGAAACAATACAACTGCAGCAATTTCACGACAATCGAAGGTTATAACAGAATAATGCAGAGCATCGACAGAAACGCGTAGCTTAATTGCTCAGCAAAGAGGCTACTGTGATGCATACGGTAAACTCATGTCCCGAAAACCTAGCCTAATTTGAAGGTGTCATCGAAATTGTCCCACTTCTCAGCAAATCAATGCTAATGCGATCGTTAACGGCAACTGGTTGGCGCAAAGCACAATATTCATTAAAATGTAATTTACGTACCAAAAATTTGTTCTTAACAATCCACCACAGCACGTACTGCAGCGGGATCCACACCAAACGCAGCGCAAAATCGCAGATGGCGATGTTCGCAAGAATCTGTGAAGAGATAGGCCGATTTGAGGATTATGGCAAAGTTGAATTCCCTTGCGGTGCGAGACCAGGACGAGCTTGATTTCTTACCATAACCACACAAATCATCAAACTCTCCAGCTTCAGCGATATCTTCTGCTCCTGTTGCTGCTGCCGCTCGTCCGTGTAGATAGGAATGGCCCTTGCCAGGACGGGACTTAGCGCCAGGCTGGTACTGATGACGAAGACTACCGACGCAACATCGGGCTCCATGACGACGGAACTGGACTTATCGTGCACGTAATCCAGCGCGCTCGATGCACGCAGGTGTATGAGCAGGGGAAGCGCCAGGCAAACGAACCGAAACGTCCAGGAGCACCGAATGTAGGTTTGGTGGTGGTGGTTCGATTCCATTTCTAGACTCCGTTTGACCAACTTGTGTGACTTCCAGATTACTTCCGGAAGTAAAGGTAACGAGCGCGCTACACGTGCTCTTCAAACGGGTTCTGCGTCACAACAGATGCCTTCCCTTAATACCATTCCAAAGCTTACGCTGCATGCTTTTTTGTATCGTTTTGTAAACATCCGACGGGCTCGCTAAAACAATGGTTGCTTGGATGAAGTGGTTTCACTTGTCAATCAAAGCCTTTCAATGGCGCAAGGTCGTACAGCTGTGTTTGTGTAGGTTCATGAGTTCAAAAGCTGGAGGTTATTAAATTCAGCATATACCCCCTATTTTAATTAGCAACCAGCAGTTGAACTTATCGTTCCGTTTGCTCATTCTGAAAAATCGATAGTATTTCAACACGAATAGACTATTCTGAACGTGCCGTAGAGTCGTGAGCAACTCAGTGTGAGGCGGCACCAAAGCGCTTAATTTAGCCAATTCTCGACATTTTTTCCCAGTGTAACCGAACGATGCTGCCTTCGAGGGGTGTCGGACGTGTTGGTGGTTCTTCGCGGATGAAGTACGGATATGGTTCGGCATGGGTGGAAAGACGTGACGAGTTGCGAATAAAATCACAGAAAGAGATTCAACTTTCCTGAAGCAGAACACTTCTTATCAATTCCCCGGGCCCTTACTACGAATAGAAAGGGACGCGTCCGTACGATCCTTTCAACAGCCAGTCAGCGGCCACCGGAAACCCATTTCCAGAAGGAGACGGAAAATTATGTTTACTCATCTTCTTTTCTTTTTACAGAGCGCCCACAATCGGTCTCGCCAGCCGTATCCTTACGGCGTTCCACTTGTTGAATGCCAGGGCCCGAGAATGGGGTCGGTTTTTCTTGCGCGCGTCTAAGTGCGCATTTAACATGGAGCAAGAATTTTATCGTGCCCCACCATGAGACGAAAAGCGGTAGTAGCGATAAAGATTGATGGGAGGCCGTTGAATCATCCGTACCATCATTGCTGTCGTCGGATGAGGAGGGGTTGACGTTGAGTGGATTAGACCAGCATGATGATGATGATGATGCTGCGATAAAAAGGATACCCCTTCAAGGAATAGAATAGACATCTGATTGCTTTCATCGCATATGGGTTCTATTTGTGTCGGGCTCTAGAGAATCGACAATCATGCAAATGTTGAAAAGGGGAAACTATCGTTATTTTTAAACTAATGTTTTATACTGCTGGTACTCGATATCGAATGGAGGAACGTGTTTTTCGGAAGTGAGCTAGTTAAATTATGGTAAATAATTTAACTTAGTAGGTAGTGAAAGAAACTCGTGTATCTGTTAGTTTAGCATAGTGCCATTAATCACTTCCGGACAAGGAAATGGAACATGCTCTTGGTTCAAATTGGCCAACTTCTAGAATCTGCACGTAATTAGAATCGATTTGAGAGATTAAAACATTCAAAGAGCAAATTTAAAACAAACTACGACATTTCTAAAGCTATATATCTCACAAAAACACCAATCATCGTAAACTATCTCCAAATGAGCTGAGATTCCACCAGGATAATTAGTATCAAATACTGTGAAGTAAATATGCAATTCAATTCATTCCGAAAACGTAATAGGAAGAGAAGTCGAAGATTGATAAATGTAATTTGCCCTTTCCCAACTAACTGGAAAGCAGGATAAATATTTAACGATCGCTTTATTTTCAATTTTTGTATGCATGTGCGATGTTCGAAAATGTATGCGCACTTCGTGCTTTCGAACATGTCAATCTTCGTGTCTTCCACAGTGGAGGCCGGATTGAATTGACAGCTCCTTTTGACAGCGGGAGCATTTGTTGTTATTGCTTCTCTTCTTCTTTACCATATCAAAATTTATCCAAAGGAATGTGTACTATGGTAAATGAGAAAAAAAATCTACCTCGCTCGCTCGCTCGTTTTTTTTTCTATACTTACATCGTTTAAGAAACCCGAATTGTTTTATATTGATTATCTATGCTTGAAAATGTCATAAAGAATCCAGTTGAACGTCCATGTCAAAAAGTAGACGTCAAAGAACAGTTGTGACAGTTTTGGAGGTTGATTGTTCTTCTTCTTCTTCAGAGACCAAAAACCATCGAAGGAAGAGGTCACGCTGCTGCGCTGCTCAAATTAATTAACTAAAATTGTGCTAAAGTTGTTGATTACGAGTGAAATATTACATTTTCCCGGATCGAATAAAATCGCCTGGCGTTGCGAAACAAAGACCCCGCGTCTTCGAAAGGAAAACAAAAAATCGTGACAAAGGTCGATTTTGTGCTGCTTGCTGCCTTTTGGGTGTTTCAAAAGCAAAACCCGCCCGCTAGTTGCGTGAAAAAAGTTTTCCGACGAATGTTTATGTGCATCTGAAACTTGTGAAAGTTGAATCTCTCCATTGTGGTCGACGCGTTTAGCGAAAAAATCCAGACATTTACGCAGGCAGCTGCCTCCATTATTGTGCGATTGGCAACAAAAGCAACAACACCCCTGCAGCAGTCTCCGGTTAGGACGAAAGTAGCGTCGAAAATGATGGAAAAATATAAGTCCTCTTTATACAGCTATATGTAGCTTGTGTGGAGCCGAAGGGTTACATTTTTGCAGCTTCCTGCAGCTCGTGCTAAGAGAGAAAACGAATCCGCTGTAAATGGTGCGTTATTGTGTGCCCTCCATATTGTGTGCGGTGAGAAGCAAAAAGTGCGATAATTAATTCCATCCGTGCATAGCTGCGCTTGTGGAAGGGAGGTGTTTTTGTGTTTTCCGAAGAACGCATCGTGAAAATGCGTCAATTATCGACTCGCTGAAAGAAAAATTAATGTTTGTGCGTGTACTTGTGTGTGTGACACGGTTGCAGATATTTCTTGGCCGTGCGCGTACGTGCGTGATTTGCAAACGAGCAGGAAGTGTCGGGTGCTAGAAATTCGGAGAAATAGCGCTCTGAAGGTCAAAACAAGGATTCTTCGCTCGAAGCGCTCGGCGACAAGGATCGTCATTAGAACGATAGTGCGTGGTAAACAAAGAAGCCTCCGCTAAGCGGGAGCATTTGTTGTTATTGCTTCTCTTCTTCTTTACCATATCAAAATTTATCCAAAGGAATGTGTACTATGGTAAATGAGAAAAAAAATCTACCTCGCTCGCTCGCTCGTTTTTTTTTCTATACTTACATCGTTTAAGAAACCCGAATTGTTTTATAGTGATTATCTATGCTTGAAAATGTCATAAAGAATCCAGTTGAACGTCCATGTCAAAAAGTAGACGTCAAAGAACAGTTGTGACAGTTTTGGAGGTTGATTGTTCTTCTTCTTCTTCAGAGACCAAAAACCATCGAAGGAAGAGGTCACGCTGCTGCGCTGCTCAAATTAATTAACTAAAATTGTGCTAAAGTTGTTGATTACGAGTGAAATATTACATTTTCCCGGATCGAATAAAATCGCCTGGCGTTGCGAAACAAAGACCCCGCGTCTTCGAAAGGAAAACAAAAAATCGTGACAAAGGTCGATTTTGTGCTGCTTGCTGCCTTTTGGGTGTTTCAAAAGCAAAACCCGCCCGCTAGTTGCGTGAAAAAAGTTTTCCGACGAATGTTTATGTGCATCTGAAACTTGTGAAAGTTGAATCTCTCCATTGTGGTCGACGCGTTTAGCGAAAAAATCCAGACATTTACGCAGGCAGCTGCCTCCATTATTGTGCGATTGGCAACAAAAGCAACAACACCCCTGCAGCAGTCTCCGGTTAGGACGAAAGTAGCGTCGAAAATGATGGAAAAATATAAGTCCTCTTTATACAGCTATATGTAGCTTGTGTGGAGCCGAAGGGTTACATTTTTGCAGCTTCCTGCAGCTCGTGCTAAGAGAGAAAACGAATCCGCTGTAAATGGTGCGTTATTGTGTGCCCTCCATATTGTGTGCGGTGAGAAGCAAAAAGTGCGATAATTAATTCCATCCGTGCATAGCTGCGCTTGTGGAAGGGAGGTGTTTTTGTGTTTTCCGAAGAACGCATCGTGAAAATGCGTCAATTATCGACTCGCTGAAAGAAAAATTAATGTTTGTGCGTGTACTTGTGTGTGTGACACGGTTGCAGATATTTCTTGGCCGTGCGCGTACGTGCGTGATTTGCAAACGAGCAGGAAGTGTCGGGTGCTAGAAATTCGAAGAAATAGCGCTCTGAAGGTCAAAACAAGGATTCTTCGCTCGAAGCGCTCGGCGACAAGGATCGTCATTAGAACGATAGTGCGTGGTAAACAAAGAAGCCTCCGCTGAAAAAAGGAAGATTTCGGTCCCTTCGCACGAAGAAGAAGATCACTGTGTACAAACGAAAAGCAGGTCGCAATCATAGCGATCAAAGTGTGCGTGAGAAGTGTGCGTCATCGTCGTCATACACCAACACACGGGCATTGCGTGCTGTGTCGTTAGCCTTGTGTGTTTGTTTCTCGTCCAACACCGTGCGAGTGTGTGTGTTTGTTGTCCGTCGTTCCATTTTCGAGGCATTCGAATCCTCCTTGCCCACAGAAAACCGGACGTGGTGTACTCTGCTGGGGGAGCTAAAGGGCGTTCCTACTACTACCACCTACTTGCCACCAGCCGGCAAGGGCAACACTTCGCTTTCTCCGCACTTAAATGTGCCCGCAACCCGTCGTCGTCGCCGCCGCCACCGCCATCATCGACAGCAACCGCACCGACAGCAGCGTCCGACGCCGCCACCAGCAGCAGCAGGTCGCGAGCGCCAAGAGACTGTTCCGGAAGAGACTCTGCGTACACCCGACCACCATGTTCAGAATCGCGCTCAAGATCAACGACGGCCTGATAAGATCGCCCAAGATGGTCAAATACTCGGCTGCCGCCCCGTGCTGGAGTTGCTTCCCGGCGAGCCCACTGTACTAAAGCCGAGGTAGTGCCAAGTTTAGATCACCAATCGTCCCCGATTTGGCCAGATTTTAAGGCAACACTACGTAGCACGTAAGCAACAACAAATAAGGCATCGTTCAAGTATTGGTTTGGTAATCAACGACAACCGCAGCACGACGCGCGCTATTTTACAACGCTCAGCACTAAACGGAAAGCGCACCAAACATCAGAGTGTGGTGCCTGCTGCGACAAACCGGCAACCCGAGCAAATATCGTAGGAAATATTGTTCAAGCAAAGCAACCAAGAGTCAACGGAACAGAAGAACAGCGAAGGAGGAAGGAGCGGGAAAATCAGAACCTAGTGGATTTACTTGCTTCCGCGCGTTACATTTTTACGGACGAAGGATGAAGCTACTGGAGAGCACGCGCTTCGAGGCGGTCAACAACAAGCTGCACATCCAGACGGGTGACAGCACGATCTACGGGCGGATCGAGTCCTACTCGTGCAAGATGGCGGGCAACGATAAGGCGCTGTACAAGCGGTTCACCTCGGAGCAGGCTCCGACCGACCTGCAGGCCCTGTCGCCGCCGCAAACCTTGCAGGACATGTCGCCGCAGATCCTGCGCAGCAGCCTGTCCGGGGACGAGGGCGTCACGCTGTGCGATACGATTTCGCGCAAGACACTCTTCTACCTGATCGCGACGCTGAATGCAGCGTTCGAGCCGGACTATGACTTCAGCGAGGCCAGGGTAAGTAGAAGCCAGGGAACGCCACTGGGCAATGTTTATTTTCGATGCGCAATTTACCGATTTCCACGGCCACAGCAGTACCCTGTCGCAGGCGACGTCATTTTTCTCTCCGGTAACAAACAAAAAATAATGAAAAGTCCCGCGTAAAAGGACTCCTGTTTGACCTTGTGGGGCTGGTAGAGAGCAGCGACATCCTTCGAGCGCGGCACAGCTGAGCGCGCGAGAAACTATAAATAAGCAAAGGATGCTGTAGACGGGCCGAAGGAAAAGCGGAAAACCCCCCTCTTGCTCTCGCGAGAAATTGAATTTTCACGAAGAGCGCGCACGCCTACTGGGGAGTGTGACTATTGGTAAACACATACGGGATGCTTTTTGCGATGCTTCAAAATACAGGCCTCCTAGATTTGGCTATACATATAATGTGTTTTTTTTTGTTTTTATGTTTTTACTCGAGGGCGGGAAAGTATGTGCGAGCACACAAACCTTGATGCGATGGTCATGCTTCTATATTTATCGTTGTATGCCTACGGAAAGAGATTGTTGTTATTTTCGTCATGTAGTCGGTATAAATTTTCTAAGGTTTGTTTTTGTGCGTTCGTTTTCTATGACGCTCGTTCTTCGGTACTTCGGTCCACAAATGAGAAGATGTTTGATATTTTTATATTCCTATTGCGTGCACATTAACAGCGTTGGTTGTACGTAATGATCACGAATTTCCAGCGTAAGAACGTTACATCGGGATTGTTTCTTCGCCTTTCGAGTAGCTCGCTACAAGATGTCTATTTATGGTAAACATTCTGCGGCTCGTAAGCAACCTGAAACTGGTTAGCGTCACCGTGAAGTGTTCTTGAGTAACAACACTGCTCAGACCACTGCAGAAGAGAGCTCTCTTGCTATCGAACATGCTTTACCCATGCTACCTATAGGCAAGGGGTTTTGATGCTCAATGTTTCGAAGATTTATTCCCTCTCGCTACAGCGAATGCGTTGATGTAACCGCGACCATCAGTGGTTCGTTCGGCTTACACCACAATGTGAGGTAAAAGAGAGGTTAAATACGGCATCATGAAGACATCACAACTACACAACGACAAGACTACCTATTTGAACGATTGTTTATTATTTTTGCCATTTTGTGCAATCGTATACCATGCGTTTCCCTGTAGTTTTCCTGTCTTAAGCAATTCCTCATTTTCTTGTATCTTCATTTTTGCGCAAGTTAACACAAAACGAGTCATAACATCAAAGTGAAAAGAGGGCGAATCACTCACTTTCCGGATCGAGACGACTCTTTTCGTGCACCACTAGTGTGTGCACAGCACCGTTCCGCATTAATTTCCTATGAAAGCAGCGCTATCTGGCTCCCTCTCTTTATCTCGCCGGTTTATCGGCTGTTCTCGTCGTTCCAACGCCGGTCTGCTAGCAGCAGTAGACACGGAGATTGTGCGAAGCCGCAGCATTCGCTACAAAATAATTTCTCCACCCTATTCCAGAGCCATGAATTCAGCAAGGAACCGTCGCTGCAATGGGTGCTGAACTCGATCGAGGGCAACTTGAGCCCGGTTGCTGGCGAGCAGTACAGCAAGATCCGTCACGCCCTCTGGACGACGATCGAGGACGAGATCTCGCTGAAGGACTGCGACATCTACAGCTACAATCCGGACCTCAACTCGGACCCGTTCGGCGAGCCGGGCTGCCTCTGGTCGTTCAACTACTTCTTCTACAACAAGAAGCTGAAGCGCATCGTTTTCTTCACCTGCCGGGCGATCAAGTAAGTGTTGATGAGGCCGTGCGGCTGGGGCGATTTAGCGTCGTTACGTTACGTGTCGTTGATGTTTTGCTTCTGGTTCCTTGTTTTGCTCTCTTTTTCGGCGCGTGTTCAAGAACGCACTGAAGAAGAGGTCTGTGCAGAGAGACCACGGTTCGTTGGTTCCGAAACAGATCAACGAACTGTGCGGCGTGCAGAAGAAATGTTGAGCGAAACAAAACAAATGAGCAACAGAAGGGTTTTATTGTTCGATCGTCATTCAAAACACGAAACATTAGGTTTGCCGCCACGTCTTGTGCAATATGGATTCTGCAATGGGAAAGCCTGAAACTGTCGGAGTGAAACTGCGAATGAATATTTAACCCCGCAGCACAAAACGAAACAGCGGTTTCAACACGCATTTTCTTCTCGTCGAAGCCAGTTTGGTGGACGCTATTAATTGTGCCCGCGATGATGGGCGCACACGAAGCTTGAAAGTAGCGTCTGCATCATTTTTGCCGCCATCGTTTCGTAAATTCATATATCAAAAGATTGATGTAGCGGTGCGGCGCGGCGAGGCGGCTGGAAAGTATTACCACTGATGTGAGGTGAAGTGTGCACGAAAATAACTCGCAAATTTTCTCCATTGTGTGTGTCTGTGTTTTTCATTTGCAACAACGTAGAAAACCTGTGCAAACTTTCGTTCGAGTGAGCTGGCGAAGTGTTTTGACCCTTAAAAATGCAGGCATTTCTTGTGTACTATCGTGTTTCGTTAGCGGTTGCTGTATTTATAGCTTGAGCATTGATCAAACAAATGGGCGCTTGGTGCTAAGACACCATTTGGGTTTACTTAAACCCTGCCTAAACTCTAAATCTTGTTTCTTGTGTTATGAAGGCAACATTTTCACTTCAATGTGTTGTTTACTTACGTCTAAAAGTGTACAAAAGAACAAAACAAGACAGGATGCTTACCGTGAAGAAAGAGGTTTAAATAAAACTAAGCCAACGTCCCCTTTTGCGGCCACTTGGTCGATTATTTTATTTTGTTTACATAAACACTGCTCAATGAAGAAATCGACGAAGTAAAGCAATATAAGTCTCGCAATTCTTCTCGCCATAATCATCTATGCACAAACTGCAACTCTTTGACATCGTTTATTTTATCAAACTAAACGTGCCCCTCCCCACACACAAAAAGTGCTTTGCTAAGCAGAAAAGTCTCCACGATCGATTTTTCGTGCCCGCTCCGCGTCTAGTGTACCGAGTGCGCTATAAATAAATACACCCCTTCGGGGCCCAGCCCAACCCCAGCCCCGTTGCTGTCAGCGCACCCTCATACTCCGGTTGCTTTGATTGTCATTCTAATAACTACTAAGCCGCCTTTTCTTATTTGTCTCTCGTTCCAACAGCTCGGTGTACGTGGATTCAGGATTCTCGAGCGATTTCGCTATGGAGGACGAAGAATGCTACTAAGCGATGAAGGGGCCCGATTTGACAACCGGCGACGGCGGACAGAAACAACGCAGGGACGCACTGTCGATCGTCGATATCGAATGATGAATTTTAACTTTTTTTTTATTTCCAATTGAATTCCGTGTGAACGTTCCGGGATCACAGGATGTCGGATTTTCTTCTTCTTCGTTTTGTCGTATTTCAATCATATTGGACAAAGTTTTTAAATGTTCCAACTACTTAATAATAGTTTCCCTTTTCTAAAGACACAAACAGAACACACAGTCTTTATGGAGCGAATCGATATACGGACAAAATAGGCAAAATAACCTTCCATCCAAACTACCACACATATTCGTGTTGGTTTCGATCGTCTTTGGATCGTTTTTTTTTTCGTTCAGTCGTTTGTGTGTGTTTCGGTTTTTATTAATTTGTCATGCGTCCTTTCTTTTCAAACAACATTTACAATCGATCTTAAGTTATACTAATTTTCTTCGATCACTAATGCAAAACAAGCCCACGAGCTCTGATAGGTGTTGTAATGAACAATATTTCTTCGATATTTCATCGTAAAAAGCGCTGCTGCATATACGAACACACAGCAGAGCGCGCGCAGCAAAAAAACACGCTATTGTAGTGCATGTGTAAGCAATGAATATTAACGAAGATACGTCAGGAATAATAGAGAGAAACCATTATATGAAACCAACCAAGAACAAGACACGGCACCGTTACGTGGGGGCAGGTGAGAGCTGCGGCGTGAGAACTCGCGTAACGGTCAGTGCGCGATGCTGGCAATGTGTAGCCAACTGGAGCAGCTGGAAGAGCTTACTAGACTTAGGCATTAGGAAGGAAGGTGGTGTTGTGTAGTGTAAGTGTGCGCACCCAGGTGATTCCTATCACACGCGCCAGTGTCGTAGATGAGGCAAACCAGATGCCGGAAGCAGAAGTTTGATGTGCTTATGAGATGAACCGCGGTGAGTTTGAATGTATGAACCAGATGCAAAGGCCAGATGAGATAAATCGAAACAAAAATTGCAGTCGAGAATTTATTCTACTCTACTTACAAACAAAAGCAAAGGTACGTGGAGGCAGAATGTTGAACGTAGAATGTTGCACAGTGCTAGCGAATGGAGATATCTCCGTTTTTTTTGTTCTTTATTGTTAGTTTAAGCGTAATGATACAAACATAGCTCTTCCATGTCGAGACCCCTTCCAGTCGAGACTGTGTGTCAGTGGTCTCCCAGTTGGTGAAATTGCCCCTGTTTCCTGTTTGCGCGCGACGCGGGATAGATTTGCGGTGAAGAACACTCTTCCACCCGAATTCCATCCATCGATCGATCCATCTGCGCCTCGCCCGCAAACGGTGGGCAGTGAGTAGGTACACTGAGAGGGATAGGGCGGTTTCCGGGAGCGATTCGGGACGGGAAAATTAGTGAAGAGAGAGAGAGAGAGAGAGAGAGAGAGGTGGAGAGGCGAAAAGGATATCCAGACGCTTTTCCCGTCCACCATCCGCGCGAGTCCTGCGTGTCCGGATGGTGGGACCGCACGTGAGAACTATTTCACTGACTGTACCAATTTTGTGATATTAGGACGCGTAAGTTTTACACACCTCTCCCCTGTTTGCCCGTGCCGATGCGCGGCCACTGCAGTGCTTCAAGACTGCTCTCCTGCTCCTGCTGCTATGCAACATGTTTGCCGGAATGTCCTGGTACCTCGTGGACATCGTTGTGGAATCGGTCCGATGAAATCGTTTTTGCTCAGGATCGGAAGTTTCGACCGTGTTTGGATGCTGGGTGGGAAAGAAGGCATCCTCCAGCAACAGCAATGCACCGTGTGTGTGTGTGTGTGTCACGTCCTTATCTTATCTATCTCGCATCGAAACGAGACGGAGAGGGGTCAACTGTAAAAAAAAGTAATAAAACAACATTCAAACTGAATTTTTTGGTTTGCACCCTTGGGTATTGTTTTTCTTTCTTCGCTTTCCTTTCAACGTCTTGCGCGTTAGCCCATCGAAATGATCATCAAGCAAACAATTTTACATTAGCTTTTATTGTTTTGGCCATTAGTGTTTGTTTTTTTCTTTATTTGTTTACTCGTTCACTATTGAATTTTGCTTCTATTGTAGCGAGTAGTTTTCCAACGGTTGCACCCGGTCCGACAGCGTCGTAAATAGTGTAACTTTCGTTTCTTTCTACGTTTATCACCGAATCTACGAAATTCGTTAGCATTTACGAAGGTATTTCTGCCATCAACTCCATCGCGGCAACGAGCATCGCGCACGCGACAACACCGTTTCAGTGTGCGCCATAAAACTAATATGTTGCTGTTTCAAATTCATCTCTTGAACCGTCTTAACGAAAGAAAATCGTCTCTTTGAGAGACTGGTTTGCATATGTTTATGGCGCACTCTGAAGCCAGTGTGTCGTGAAAATGCTGGTCCCCTCCCCCCCGAAAATAACCAATGTGTGGCTGCTTTTAAAAGCAGCCTTCCTAACCATGCCGTGTCCGTGTCCTCGATGCCATAAAAACACCTTTCTTTCCAAACTCTCCGCAGATGCTAGTTAGCAACATGTGTTTCCGTCCGTGTGTATGTATGCTGTTTGTATCAGGTATCAAAAAGAGGGTAGCTATAGGTAGTTAGAAAGAGGATCACTAGAGTAGAGGGTGAGAAAAGTGTAGTGTAGCGCGTATATTATTAGAAACTAGTATCGCCATCGTGTGCCACCCGCGCGTCACCCAAACACCCGATAGCTATTGCATTTTGTTCCGTTGTACTTTGCTTTGTTCGTATGGATATCAAATATTCCGCGATTAGGCGCATCTCCATCGACCACTACCTACATAATGCCTTTTAATGCTGTCAAATCGATCGATTAGAAAGACATCGCACACACCGTAGTAGCAGAACCTCTCATATCCCCTACCAAATGACACGTTTGTTTTCCCAGTCATTTCTCTGTTTCCGGTCGTAGTCGGCTTTGCTGAAAACCTCGAGAAACCAAATCGTTCGCTCCGTTTGTTTACGAATACGAGTGTGTTAAAGTGCGTATGTGTAGACATCCTAGCCATTTCAATGCTACTGTGGTCCAATGCCTTTGGATCGCTTGTGTCATTTGCTATTGTATAATCCAAACGCTTGGAAGTTTGTCAATCACATTCGGCACGTATGAACGCTCGAAATTAAACAGTTTCGATGGATATTAACCAAGGTCCATGTTTCCAGTGTTTGTCACCCCCGCATTCCGCTTATCGATACATCATAACGTCGGTGCTCTGGTACATGCACATGTACGCATCGCACAGTAACCGTTTGGCGTGTTCAGGTAACATTTTGTCGTTGACTGCCTCCTCGTTCAGCGCGCGTGACCCTTCCTCCGTCAGCCAGCGGGGCAAGTCCGGCACCGGGACCATTTTGGGAATATTGTAGCCATTCTGTTCGCCTGTTCGCCGAGGGAAACGAGATTAGAAAGGGGGGGTGCAATTTTGAAGGCGGTTTCCAAGACTCATCTTACCATTCCGATCGGCCATCGAGTCGAAGAAACACCACGGTGCATCCTGACCGGAGGCAGCCTTCACGAACGCCACGTAGTGTGACGTTTCGATGCATACGACCGCGAACAGCTCCATGTACAGTCGGGGCACCTCGCAGTGTGGCGCCATCGGGATGAAATCTTGCGGCACGGACAGTGGGACAGGCTTGTGGTTCAGGCGCTTGCTGTGATGGTGGACGCTGTCGATGCAGCTCTTGCAGATCGCCGTACCCTCTAGCCCCTCGCACTGCATTTTACCGAAACACTCACGGCATTCGTACTCGGCCAGCTTTCCGCACACCCAACACTGGCGGGGAGCTGCGGAAGTTACAGTCCATTTTTAAATGAAGCAATTTAGATAAAGCTTACGCAGTACACCGATGGTACTTACAATCCTCGATAATGTCCGTCACGTCGAGCACCTGTGACGGAAGGATGCGCGGGTACATCTTGAAGTTCTTGCCGAAGCGTGGCATCTGGATGATCAAACAGGACGGCACCTCTTTCAGCTTGATATTGGACGCCAGAAAGCTCTGCTCGAACAGTTGCTGTACCGAGGGTAAGTTCAGTCGCTCATCCTTTTCCACAAACAGCTGATAGTAGAACGTGTCCAGACCGGAGCTCAGCTGTTGGATCGTGGATCAGTGAAAGAGAATTATAGTAAACACTTGCAACGTGCGCTTCAAAAGCACCTTCAAAAGCGCACCTTTAAAAACGGATCGGCACGCAGAATCTGCGCCAGCAGGCTGTTGAGAAACTCTTCCGGGTCCTTTTCTTCGCTCATCAGCCCCGTGACGGAGCTTAATCGGTCGAGCAGCTGGCGCAACTTAAGTACACGATCCGCACGCACAAAGTGATTCTTGCGGAGTGGATTCACGATCTCTTCGAGCAGCACCCGCTGTACCTCCTCGTACTGAGGATTGTCCTGGAGGAAAGATACTCAAATACAATCAGACTGTAATACTCAATGCAAACGCACTTTGCAGCTTTACCTCGGGTTCCTTAGGCCGAAACAGTAACGAATCGAACACGCTGGTGAAGGTGAACATCGCGAAGAGTGTTGCGTCCAGGTAGCAGGAATTGTGATGGCCTTGTATGCCCTTGAATTTGCCACAGATTTCCTCCAGTTCCTCGAGCTTTAGAATTTCTGTAAAACAAAGTGAACCGTTAATGATCGTTTCCACCAGCAGGAGAGACACCAACATAAGCGCCACTTACTCAAAGGTGGCACCCGTCCCTTCACCACCGGGCAATCCACCTTGCCGAACATGGTGGTATCGGTTTTACTGCCCCCGGAGGACGCCTGCGTTGTTCTCGAAGTACACGGCGACATGGGCGGTATGTCCTGGAACCGTCGGTCCCGGCTGCATTGACTCGTATGCACAAAGATTGCACGACTCGCAGGACATCTGAACAACCTACGGGATGAGCCGGGAGAAGGGGAACATGTTAGGGTGGATGACGTAAGCAGCGCACCGCTAACACCTTGGTGCATGGCAAGTTTGCTGAATTTTAAGTGGTCACATTGAACTTCACACGCGTGCTAGTTCGCCAGACGCAGTGCAGCACTTTGAATAACAAATTACCTCACTCCATGGTGGGTGCCATTGGTCGTTTCAAGCGTGGGATCGATCGGTTCGTCTTCCAGCTCCACACCGACCATCACCTTGCGATGGTTGCTGCCGCCGTTACTACTGCCGCCGCTCGCTGCTGGCAGTGGCCCAATCCAGCGTATGACGCCGTAGTACAATGGATCCGTCGACGTTGCCGTGGAACCGGTTGGGTCGAATGTGTCCAGCGTTACCTCGACCATCGAACCGACACCGAGCGACGGATCGTTCGGAAGCTCTTGTAGTGGCGATGCAGCCGGCGGTCCACCGGTGTCCGATTCGGGCGATATGGAACCGATCCGGGGCAGCAATCCGTTACCGACTGTTCCCGAGCTCTCGCTGCCGTTTGGTCCAACGCCGTTCGAAGCAGTGTAAACGCCTCCGACGCCTCCAGCATCGTTTAGCTCTGTGTAATGGAACAACGCTATTTTAGCAATGGAACGCATCACAGCTAGCACTAGGGTCGACAGGGTTAGGAGAATCAATCGGAAAAGTCCAAACTTTGTGGACCTTTGTGGGGCGTTGAGTACTATTTTCTGAGCGCTCATTGAAGCTCTCGTGTGCAGCGCTAGCGCTCTCCAATTTTCAACGCACTGTTAATTCTGTAACTATGAAACTGATGTCGCATCAATGCATGCTTGGACGAGTTAGGGGATCAAAGCAACCGGAGTACTTGGAAATGTCTATCAGCTCTTCAAATCTCAAGTTCTCAACATGTTAGGAAGCGATACGAGCATCAATGCAAGGGTCACTTACAGCAATGGCCCACTGATACAGGTAAATCAAGTGTTAGCAAATAGCTTCATGTTAGTCACTTTGCGTCAACCCAGGATGCAATCTAACACTCTCGCAAACAGCACACCAGCAAGCAGCACAAACCTTCCTCTACATCGCTCGCCAATCGTCTTTCCGTCTCCGCATCCGGTTCTTCTTCCCAATCAAAATGTTCCAACACCGTCAGCGGAATGCCGTCGAACGAATCTTTATCGTACGTTTCCGGTAACATCTTTGCAAGTGCTCAAGGTAAGTGTTAAAACAATGGCTTCCCTCCTTTCGATGGCTTTTACACACAGTGAGATGATTCTTTGTCCGCCGGCCAAAGACTCCTACCAATCGACGAGGTGGTGATCGCTGCAACTCGGATCAAATTAAACTATATGCTCCGCCACGAACGAGAGCGTCTGGTTTAGCAGGGATGAGCTATTTTGGCGTTACTGATCACTCTCCGATACATAATGCTCGGTGGTGTATTGAAGTGATGGGAACACGCAGCGTTGTGAACAACGGAGAACTGGTGTCTCTTTGTGTGTACTTCCTTTTTATTTCACCTGCACCACACTGAACAGCAAACTTCCAATTTAGCCACAATTTACAGTATTAAGACACAGTGCACGCGTACGTAGAACAAGGAGACACCCTGACATGGAGAACGCAGTAAAGAACACGTTAACCTGCACCCGGTCGCATCAGAAAATGGCGTTCGATCCAAGTCACGCAAGCGGCGTACGGAACAGCGCCGATTTCGATGGAGAGGCGCTAACTGTCTGCACTTTTCTGATATCAAAGCGCGATGCAAAACGTGCAGCTACTCATCCTCACGAGGTGTCTAAAACAGATCGCTGGCTGCCGTGCTCGTTTGCCGCACGGGTTTGCCGAACTTAAATGTGGAGCAACGCGGACAGCAGCGGCGTGATGTTGAGTTCTATTTAAAACTAATATGTTGCTGTTTCAAATTCATCTCTTGAACCGTCTTAACGAAAGAAAATCGTCTCTTTGAGAGACTGGTTTGCATATGTTTATGGCGCACTCTGAAGCCAGTGTGTCGTGAAAATGCTGGTCCCCTCCCCCCCGAAAATAACCAATGTGTGGCTGCTTTTAAAAGCAGCCTTCCTAACCATGCCGTGTCCGTGTCCTCGATGCCATAAAAACACCTTTCTTTCCAAACTCTCCGCAGATGCTAGTTAGCAACATGTGTCTCCGTCCGTGTGTATGTATGCTGTTTGTATCAGGTATCAAAAAGAGGGTAGCTATAGGTAGTTAGAAAGAGGATCACTAGAGTAGAGGGTGAGAAAAGTGTAGTGTAGCGCGTATATTATTAGAAACTAGTATCGCCATCGTGTGCCACCCGCGCGTCACCCAAACACCCGATAGCTATTGCATTTTGTTCCGTTGTACTTTGCTTTGTTCGTATGGATATCAAATATTCCGCGATTAGGCGCATCTCCATCGACCACTACCTACATAATGCCTTTTAATGCTGTCAAATCGATCGATTAGAAAGACATCGCACACACCGTAGTAGCAGAACCTCTCATATCCCCTACCAAATGACACGTTTGTTTTCCCAGTCATTTCTCTGTTTCCGGTCGTAGTCGGCTTTGCTGAAAACCTCGAGAAACCAAATCGTTCGCTCCGTGTTTACGAATACGAGTGTGTTAAAGTGCGTATGTGTAGATGATGTAGTAGGAGGAGATTATTATAATTCGGCTATTATTTTCTATTTGTTTGCACAACGAAAAAAAAAACAAAATTAGAAGGTAAATTCGAAGAATCGTTTTCCAGTGATCACTCTCATTTGATTGTAGCTTAGGTCATGCTTCAAAAATCCATCCCAAACTCTTCGTAAACTATCCTCCAAAAAGCACGCCTCACAAATTTGTTGGATCGTATGTGTATGTGTGTGTGTGTACTATTGATAAAATATGAAATGCCCTATGCCATACGAATATGGTAATTCGTCGTACAAAAATAGTGATGCCCTCTGCAATTCTTACTACTCTGACGAGCTACACACATACACACTGTGGTGAAACACGTTCGCCAAACAGATAAAGCTTTCTACTGCAACCAGAATTATAGTAAACACTTGCAACGTGCGCTTCAAAAGCACCTTCAAAAGCGCACCTTTAAAAACGGATCGGCACGCAGAATCTGCGCCAGCAGGCTGTTGAGAAACTCTTCCGGGTCCTTTTCTTCGCTCATCAGCCCCGTGACGGAGCTTAATCGGTCGAGCAGCTGGCGCAACTTAAGTACACGATCCGCACGCACAAAGTGATTCTTGCGGAGTGGATTCACGATCTCTTCGAGCAGCACCCGCTGTACCTCCTCGTACTGAGGATTGTCCTGGAGGAAAGATACTCAAATACAATCAGACTGTAATACTCAATGCAAACGCACTTTGCAGCTTTACCTCGGGTTCCTTAGGCCGAAACAGTAACGAATCGAACACGCTGGTGAAGGTGAACATCGCGAAGAGTGTTGCGTCCAGGTAGCAGGAATTGTGATGGCCTTGTATGCCCTTGAATTTGCCACAGATTTCCTCCAGTTCCTCGAGCTTTAGAATTTCTGTAAAACAAAGTGAACCGTTAATGATCGTTTCCACCAGCAGGAGAGACACCAACAT
This sequence comes from Anopheles cracens, assembly GCA_002091845.1. NCBI lineage: Eukaryota > Metazoa > Arthropoda > Insecta > Diptera > Culicidae > Anopheles > Anopheles cracens. The sequence continues at coordinate 26,196 of KZ067927.1, forward strand.
AAGCGCCACTTACTCAAAGGTGGCACCCGTCCCTTCACCACCGGGCAATCCACCTTGCCGAACATGGTGGTATCGGTTTTACTGCCCCCGGAGGACGCCTGCGTTGTTCTCGAAGTACACGGCGACATGGGCGGTATGTCCTGGAACCGTCGGTCCCGGCTGCATTGACTCGTATGCACAAAGATTGCACGACTCGCAGGACATCTGAACAACCTACGGGATGAGCCGGGAGAAGGGGAACATGTTAGGGTGGATGACGTAAGCAGCGCACCGCTAACACCTTGGTGCATGGCAAGTTTGCTGAATTTTAAGTGGTCACATTGAACTTCACACGCGTGCTAGTTCGCCAGACGCAGTGCAGCACTTTGAATAACAAATTACCTCACTCCATGGTGGGTGCCATTGGTCGTTTCAAGCGTGGGATCGATCGGTTCGTCTTCCAGCTCCACACCGACCATCACCTTGCGATGGTTGCTGCCGCCGTTACTACTGCCGCCGCTCGCTGCTGGCAGTGGCCCAATCCAGCGTATGACGCCGTAGTACAATGGATCCGTCGACGTTGCCGTGGAACCGGTTGGGTCGAATGTGTCCAGCGTTACCTCGACCATCGAACCGACACCGAGCGACGGATCGTTCGGAAGCTCTTGTAGTGGCGATGCAGCCGGCGGTCCACCGGTGTCCGATTCGGGCGATATGGAACCGATCCGGGGCAGCAATCCGTTACCGACTGTTCCCGAGCTCTCGCTGCCGTTTGGTCCAACGCCGTTCGAAGCAGTGTAAACGCCTCCGACGCCTCCAGCATCGTTTAGCTCTGTGTAATGGAACAACGCTATTTTAGCGATGGAACGTATCACAGCTAGCACTAGGGTCGACAGGGTTAGGAGAATCAATCGGAAAAGTCCAAACTTTGTGGACCTTTGTGGGGCGTTGAGTACTATTTTCTGAGCGCTCATTGAAGCTCTCGTGTGCAGCGCTAGCGCTCTCCAATTTTCAACGCACTGTTAATTCTGTAACTATGAAACTGATGTCGCATCAATGCATGCTTGGACGAGTTAGGGGATCAAAGCAACCGGAGTACTTGGAAATGTCTATCAGCTCTTCAAATCTCAAGTTCTCAACATGTTAGGAAGCGATACGAGCATCAATGCAAGGGTCACTTACAGCAATGGCCCACTGATACAGGTAAATCAAGTGTTAGCAAATAGCTTCATGTTAGTCACTTTGCGTCAACCCAGGATGCAATCTAACACTCTCGCAAACAGCACACCAGCAAGCAGCACAAACCTTCCTCTACATCGCTCGCCAATCGTCTTTCCGTCTCCGCATCCGGTTCTTCTTCCCAATCAAAATGTTCCAACACCGTCAGCGGAATGCCGTCGAACGAATCTTTATCGTACGTTTCCGGTAACATCTTTGCAAGTGCTCAAGGTAAGTGTTAAAACAATGGCTTCCCTCCTTTCGATGGCTTTTACACACAGTGAGATGATTCTTTGTCCGCCGGCCAAAGACTCCTACCAATCGACGAGGTGGTGATCGCTGCAACTCGGATCAAATTAAACTATATGCTCCGCCACGAACGAGAGCGTCTGGTTTAGCAGGGATGAGCTATTTTGGCGTTACTGATCACTCTCCGATACATAATGCTCGGTGGTGTATTGAAGTGATGGGAACACGCAGCGTTGTGAACAACGGAGAACTGGTGTCTCTTTGTGTGTACTTCCTTTTTATTTCACCTGCACCACACTGAACAGTTTGCCAAACTTCCAATTTAGCCACAATTTACAGTATTAAGACACAGTGCACGCGTACGTAGAACAAGGAGACACCCTGACATGGAGAACGCAGTAAAGAACACGTTAACCTGCACCCGGTCGCATCAGAAAATGGCGTTCGATCCAAGTCACGCAAGCGGCGTACGGAACAGCGCCGATTTCGATGGAGAGGCGCTAACTGTCTGCACTTTTCTGATATCAAAGCGCGATGCAAAACGTGCAGCTACTCATCCTCACGAGGTGTCTAAAACAGATCGCTGGCTGCCGTGCTCGTTTGCCGCACGGGTTTGCCGAACTTAAATGTGGAGCAACGCGGACAGCAGCGGCGTGATGTTGAGTTCTATTTTAAGGAAGATACACTCTCGTTCATTTCCCTCGCAACGCGTATGTGCCGGCAATCGCCGATAAATGCGCTCTGTTTACGGTTGCGAACAAGATTGGCTGCTGCTTCGCCGTATGTCGTTGGTGGTTGCGGGGTGTCGCGTGAATTTTCGCCGCTGTTGGCGAATTTCGTGAGTATCTTCGCCCGGACATGGGGCGAAGACGATCAGGATAGGATAAAGCTTTATACACAGATTTAAAAATTTGGTTCCGTTTGGCCGTTCGGTACAGTAGAACCTAGGAGTGTGGCGCCGTTTATTCGCCATCTGAGATTTTCAACGATTCGCGAATCATGCAATAATTACAAATCTTCAAGAGAATCTTTTCTATGTTCTATTGAAATATAAATGCATACAACATAGTACAGGGATATGATACTTACTCGTCATCGTAGCTACATCCACGGTGGCCGGTTTGACCTCGCTACCCCTAGCCTTTCGCGCAGACGACACAACACTCTCACCCTGCGGTTTCGAGTTGCCGATGTGTGCTAGAGGATTGAGCGACTTGTTTCGCTCGTAGCGTCCAGATGCCGTGGTGCCATTGTGACTGTGGTAGCTATGTCCACTGTTGGCCGTACTGTTGCTGCTCGTGCTGCCTCCCGTATTGTAGCCCGCGCCTGCTGCCAGTCCATTTCCGTAAGCCACCGTCGACGATGGTGGCGTTTGCGTTTTCTTGTCGCTACTGTTCGCCGACAATATGGCCGCTACCTCGCCCGCCTCGGCTGGCCAGCTCCCACCACCGAGCAGATCCATCAGCTCCACCTCCCGGTTGTCGGTCGGGCTGAGCATCGGAGGTGGATCGACCACGATCACATCGCTCGCACTCTTGATCGCTTCATCGATCTCGTTCGAATCGATGACCACCACGTCCCGATCGGGTAGACTCAGTATGGTGCTCTGCTTGCCCACCGGGTGATATCCTCCCGCCCCAGCACTATTGACCGATGAGTTCGAGCCGCTCGACCGTGCGCCGACCTTTGCCGACCGTGCCTTGGAGTGTTTCAGCGTGCTGTTGTTCGAGCTGTTCTGCGAGCTACGGCCAGAGCTGCGGCACGCCTCATCGACCAGATGATGATGGTGATGGTGCTGATGATGCTGGCCACCGTGCTCGACATACCGGTGATACTCGTCACCGTAGCTATCCATCGGATGATTGTTCACGAAGCGTCCGGAGCTGCCGGTACTGCTGCTGCTGTCCTGCTTCGACAGATTCGGGCTGGAAATTGAGGCGGCCATCTTCTTGTGGGCCAGCGACTTCGCACCGGCCGGGTCCATCTGCAGGCAACTGAAACTATCGTACAGGGCACCGATATCGGTCGACTTTCGGTTCGAGCCACCCGCACCGCTGCCACTGGTCGTCAGATCAGGTGTGTACGACCGGGCGTACGGCGAATACTCCCCGTTGATTATCTTCCCTCCCCGGGAACCTTTGCTCGAATCGTCCGACGCGTGCTTACTGCCACCGGTTCGACGCGAAAGCCGATTGTTAAGATCACGTGCCCCGCACACCAGGCTGTCCAACAGGTTACGCTTGTGGTGGTGCTGCTTGCCGGAAGATTCGTGCTCCGGAAATTTGATCCAATTCGCTGCCACTATCAACGCCAGCCGGGGCTCGCAGTTCATGTACTCCGACACGAAATCGATGTCGTCCTTTTGTGGTGATTCACCATTTTCTAAATTCTGATCCGTTTTGAAGTGGTAAACAAAAACGATAAAATAAATGAACACATATGCAAGTGGCATCTTAGGGGATGCAATAATACGGCTCGCAGTTCGGTCAATTTTATAGCTACATGTTTCCATAACAATTTAGAACGTCAACTTCAAGCCAATTCCATGCCAATTCAAGCCAATTATCAAACACGCTAAATAGAACGCACGCTTGGGTGAAAAAAATAGCAAACCAACGTCTAATGCTATGTACCAGTAAAGAGAAGTATGAAAAGAGAAAATGAAGACAAAGACAACAGAATGTGGAAGCAAAGTTGAGCAAACAAATTTGAGAGATAAAATAAAAACCTTTACCAGAGGATTATTAATTACACGCTCCAATTTCGCCGCAGTTCGCGCGCGTGTTACCTGCTAAGCCGATGGTATTCAGTTGGGTACGGTTTGGTTTGGCAACCACGTGACGCACTTTGGTGAGCGGAAAGGAGCGGAAATTGCTCGCTAAAGTGAGGCAACGCAACGAGTTACCATCGCGAAGTGTAGCATCTGTTTTTGCTTGCCATAGGAATAACATTTAAGTTATGCTTTCGTCAGATCACGTAGCTGCTTTTGTCCACAGCGGCCGCCTAATTGTCGCTACACTTCCCGTGGAGGTTTGCGGATATGCTGCTATACTCAATTTTGAAATTACTCGATTGTTTGCCTTACGAATCTGTTTTTGTCTGTTACGGTACTTCTTTTTGTCGGTCTTTTACTCCCGTCCAAATTTTGCGGTGCAACATTAGGTACAGATCGTGTGTTGGGTGCATACTGGACGGTAAAAGGGCAATATAAGCCGAGCGTTATATGACGTTGCGTGGGGGTGAAATTAATAATGAAAATGTGAAGTGTATTAGTGTGTGCGTGTGTCTGTGTATGGACCGTGTAGCAACAACCAACAAAAAAAAAACAAAATTATAAACTTAAACGAAAAGAGAAAAGAGAAAAGAGAAACGCTTTACCAGTAGCTCGAGTCCAAAGTAGTACCCGGGACCAATTTTCGGCACCGGCCCCACATAGCGTATAATGCAATCGTACGTGACGTGCCGGTTCTTTGCCAGCCAGGAAACCACGACAATGTCCCCGGTGCGCAACTGCTTGACAGAGGCAAACAGCTTGGGCCGTTTGGCGAACTCGCACCGTTCGTGTGGATCCAGTATCGCGATGATGTACGGCCAAATGTCCGACGGAACACGCTGCAAGTGTGCCGCCTGGCACTGAAATATACGGTGCTCGTAAGGATTGGCCGGCTGCTCGGTGGCTGCTGCAGCCGTACCGCTGCCGCCACGGTAGAAGTCTTTGATCTTGATCAGCGCAATCTTGCTCGACGGTTGCTCGACGATTTGCAGCGTCATGCCGGGTTCGATTTCGATCCGATCGTCCGTCGCGCCAGCCAGCTCGGCTTGCCCCGCGGTAATGGGAGAGCCGGTGGTCGCATCGCTGCCGGACATAAGGCTACTGCTGCTGCTGCCGCTGCCCCCACCTCCCGGGACGACGCCTCCCAGGGTGAGCGGTACGTTCACAACCTTCGCACGGAAGCGTTCCGTGCTGATGGCGTATATGTTGCCACCTGACGACATTTTGCCTTAACGATTTACCTTTAGGGTGATCCGGAACGATTTATCACAGATGCTTTCTATAGTGTCGCCGGCAGGATCATTCCCCTTGGGGCGGGGTTGTTGGCCGCGGTGTGTATAGTGATCCTCGGAATGATGGGTTGGAATGCGTGTTGGTTTGCGTGCTAATAGCGCTTTCTCTTGACGTCACTATAACTGAGGCTGTACCTCATCGTTGCAATCAGGTGCTTTCAGGACATTTTCTCCTCTGTTCCATTCGCAAGCTATCCCCGTGCGTCACACATGATAACAACATTCAGCATATCACATACAAAGACCTTAAGTATGAAAGAAAACAGCATTCGAGAGTATTGGGATGAGGTGTACAAAAACCTAAGATAATGATGAGAAAACATAATGAAAATCTTATCAATTATGACGTAACGAAAGCACCAAAACAACTAAGCTGTAGATTCTAGCATGAAGAAACATGGAGACGTTCAGCGAGCGATCTGCTCTCACACTATTTTATCGTATTGAGATTATGTTTGCGTACATCCAGTTGTTGGAATAGGAGTTCGGTAGTGATAACATATCATCAAAATGTAGGTTTGTTAGACGCTATTGTTACTGTAGGTGAAGGTCTACAAGCTCCGCGAACCGGACTTTACCGACCCCAGGCCTAAACGGGTAATCAGAAAGCCTATCCTTGACATGCTAGACACTAGACGATAACGATGAAATCCCTTAACAATGCGTCGCTTAGTCGCCATGATGATTAACGTTCAGCACATTTCCACTCCCATTTATCGATTGTACTATTTGTTACATTAAAATAGGCACGTTGTTAGCGCCAGTTCAGTTACTGTTCAACGTACAGCGTCGATCGATGCTTTGTCGCATATTAATGAGATCATGCCCTAACACACGATATGCTGTTGCTAAGCTTGTAGTCATGTACGACGTACAATAGCATCATAAGAACTCAGCCCTCAATTAGAATATTGAATAAGTAGCATTTTTAATATGTTTGTAACATATTTATAGAATGATGTGTTTGATTTCAACTCGGATTATTCGTGCCGTGCATGGCCTTCGCTCGAAAGGCATACTCGAGAGTCTACTGTAGTAGGACACTCTCTTTTGCTCTATCTCATCGTAGTAGTATTCTGCATGCTTACTCTATTTCTATTTTGAGATCACTCTCTCGTTCTCTCTCTCTCTAGGATAAGATAACCCTTTGTTGATATTGCCCTTAACTAACTCTTTCCGTGGTTTCGCAAGCGGGACACACGGGTATTTTGAGATCACTCTCTCGTTCTCTCTCTCTAGGATAAGATAACCCTTTGTTGATATTGCCCTTAACTAACTCTTTCCGTGGTTTCGCAAGCGGGACACACGGGTTCGCGTTATCGTGCGCTCGCTCGCATCTTGCCGCGAAACCGTCAACACACTATGTGTGTGTTGTTTTTTCTTCCCATCGTCAATGAAGATGACTCACACGCTAACAAGACCTCGCGGATGGGATGGAAAGGCGGAAGGGAAAGCTGTCACACGCTGCTGTGAGACAGTGTGTGCGCGCGTGCATTGCGACATAGGGGGTGGGATGAGCATCGCGCGGTCATGAAGGTCATTTGGGCCTTCAGTTGAGGAGAACCGTTTTCCGCATCGATGGCTGGAAACAACACAAAACCACGGTTCGCTGTTTTGGAACAGCAAACGAGAGAATAAATTATTGCGTTATCATCCACTATTCCGGATGCCGCGAGGAGAGTGTGCTTGTACCGTGACCAGGATAGTATCCGGAATCGTGCTGTAGTTGCTGCTGCTGCTGGTGCTGACCCATACGATGGCGGCTAAAGGAGGGTGAAAGATGCGACGCCATAACTCCATCGGATTGTGGATAGTTCTGCGGCAACAGATCTAGGTGCTGCGGATGTGTCGGAACGGCAGCAGCGGGATGCTGTAGCCGATTCTGCTGCTGCTGCTGAGAATGGTGATAGTGATGTTGGTTCGGTGGAGGTAGAGGAGGCGGTGGTGGATGCTGATGCCGAGAATGGTAGGGAGGAAGAATTTGCTGCTGGTCCTGCTGATGTTGTTGCGTGACGACTGCAGGGTGCTGATAAGGATATGCGTTGTAATGCTCCGGTGATTTCGGCGAATGCATTGATCCTGCACCGGGAGCTGACTCCATCAGCTTGGACGAAGGGGCGATAAATTGCTGTGCTTGTTGGTGCTGCTTTATCCTCTGTCGCTGCTGCTCCAAAAGCTGTTGCTGGCGCTGCTGGTAGTAGCGCATCTGCTGTGGTGAAAGCAACAGTGGTGAACACGGTCCGCCGTACCCAGAAACGTTCGTATTGATGTGCAACGGGCCGGTGGGCGGATTGGAGTGCATCGGTGGGACGTACGGAGGTGACTGTGGGCCTAACATATGGCTACCGCCGCTACCGATCGAGGAAGGTGACATCTGACCCTGACTCGGGACAGCTGGCAACGGCGGAAGTGCCTTATGCTTCACCACCGGGCTGTCCAGCGATGTTTCGCGCCATACTTTCTCGCGCTTTTTATGCTCACTCGAGCCGGAAGTGACGGAGATGGCATCCGGTTGCACGATCCGGTCCAGGCCATCGTTGTCCTCGGCGAGCGACGACGACGACGACTTGCCGATGTACTCCTGGAAGTTACCGAGCGAGGAAGATTTTATCGCCGGATTGGACGTGCTCATCGATTTGGCGCCAACCGTTCCGCCCAGCTTGGTGCTCGTTCGGGATAGTTTCATGCTACCACCGCCCTGCTGTTTCCGATCCAGACTTGAAAACTGGCGACTGTCGACCGAACACCAAACCTTCTCGCCACTGTCCAGCGTCATCCAGTAGCCACCGAGACCGGCCGGAACGGAGCTGATGTCCTGCGTGCCATAATCGAACGCACCGGGCGTCACATTATGAGAGTAGTTCTGATCATTCAACGCCAACTGCGGCGGTGGCGCCTGTGGCGAACGAGGATTGTTGTTCACGGGGCCACCCGAGCCACCCTGCAACCTTGAGATCACTTTCGCATCGTACAAAAAAGCCTGTCCTGTGCCTCCATTCACCCCGGCCGACGTCGGTGAGAGCACGTATCCCGGGGTTGTGGATGTTGCTGGTGCTGGTGGCGGTGGGCTGTAGTTCACGCCTATCTGCTGCTGTATCAGTCGGTTCATTCTGGCTGGTCCCGGTCCGATGTGATGATGGTGCGGATGGTTGTGGTGCAGATGGTGTAGGCCGCCGCTTCCACCGCTGGCAATGCTGCCGCTACCACTCAGTGGAGATATCTTTAAGCTTTGCTCCGTCGTAGCCGTTGTCGCGCCGGAATCGTAGGTAGTCGCTATGCTGGGAAAACTGTCCGTACGCGCACGGTGGCGTAACATGCTGAGCTGTGAAATCATAGCCGCCGATGCGGCCGATGTCATGCTCTGCGACCCGGACGGCACGATGCCGCTGTGGATTGAGTAAGGCGATATT
>KZ067931.1:0-36416 GCA_002091845.1 Anopheles cracens
TTGCGAATTTGCGGGAAGATGTCCGAAAGCCACGACATGAAAGAGAAGAAAATAGAAGAGCGAAAATTAATATCAAACTTGAGCTGATAGGCAGTCAGTATCCCACAGGAATTCAATTACTTATATTCCTACGTACTAATGGTGCTGCGGTCTACGTGTTTGTTCATCGCAAGTGCCACTCGTTACAAGTCCCACCAGCTCGTTAAGGATAATAATGCACATTTCTGGCTTACTGTGAACGTACTACAGGTTTGCAAAGGACGGCCGAAGCATTTTCCCAAGTGATTTCGAAGAAAGCCTCAAACCTTGCGTCTCTATTCCAGCCAGAGTAAAGATTTCAATTCCAGTCACCGGGTTTATTTACCAAAGATCGATATCATATCAACCTTGGCATCGTAAATCAAGTTAAATTGCATCTATTCTGTTCATCATCATCACTGTGAGAGTGAGACTTCCGCAGCGTCATCGCTACTCGTTCCAGCGGTCCAAGTTATGCAAACTGAGATATCAAGCTCCAGCAAATGCACCGGAGAAACGCGCATTAGACACCCGGGGAAAATCGCTCACTAAAGAATTCAAACACCTGCAGCCTGCAAACACATTCACCGTGCTTTCTCGCCAGTGCGCGCTTCCGGAAAGTTATTCCGATGAGGAATTCGAGAGTACTTCAAGCCGAGCGATAGAATGACAGTCAGAGTTGACGGCGGAGTATGCTCGAGCGATGAGATTTACTTTCTTATAATTATCATCTAAATTGAGAATCGCCACGTTCCCACTGGCAATCGCGCGCCTTCGGAACGGAGAAAGTACAGCGGGGGAAAAAAGGCAACCAAACAAAAAAGGTGCCAAAGCGTGGGTTAAATAAATTTCCCCACAGAGTGCACCCACGCTCTCGCTCCCGGCACCGGTCAAATTAATTCAATCAAGTTTCTGTTGTGTTTTGTTTCTTTACACCTGACCGGCCACCACCGGGCGTTCCAGCGCCGAAAACGGAACCCCGTCATTGTTGTTTATGTATTTCATGTATTTGGGATTACTTTTTTTTTCGACATGTTTTCGCCCATTCTTTGGTCGTCTCTTTTCGTGGAAAACCCACCACGTGGGGTTCGTTCCCATCCTAGTTATTTTCACTCTACCCGGAACGCGTCGCTGAAGCGAACAGCCCGACTGCGACATGATCATTTCACGGATAAGTGCCATCGAGAGGGCCGATCTAATGCACGCAGTTATCTGCGGTGATAGATCTAATTTTGTACCGATGTTGCCACCTCTTTTTACCACCTTTTCATGGGTAGCTAACTGGTCCGGCTACTATTACCGCTTGACCATTGACTTTTGACGGCAATTTCTCACCGCACAGCGTCGTCAACACATTTACACGGGCAGCCGCGTTGCCTTTTCACCTGTGCGTCCCTTCACCTACCGTACCGCACCACCACTGACCAGCAAGTAGCTTTATTTTTATCGCGTATAGTAGCGATAATTTTATTTTCACCGATAAAATCTAATACCCTTCCCACGGTGACTACTGGGAGTGGGAGAGTATTTTCTCAATAAAACACCCATAGGCTGTCGGGGATGCCCTGTCAGCGGGTAATGCTGCTCTGGGAGCGCATTTTTGGAAGACTGACAATTTTGCAGACAACGAACACAGGTGCCGGGTCACGAAGATGAAGAGTTTTGCTCCAGTTTTGGGATGTCTGGTGAACACGCCGACTTGCGATGTTAATGGCCCGGAATAAATTATTGACCAATGAGACGAGACATTAGTGAGTTAGGAGATATGCATGCTTTCGTCGTTTTCTCATTACTACAGTTTTTTTCTCTCAAATAACACTAGCCATGTCGGGAATATATCGTCCAAGATCCCGTGCTATCAAGATGCTGCCCGAGCAGTTTTGCCCAATTTACCCTTATCGAACTATTTCAATAAATGAACAACGTCTTCTGGACGAACACTCTCGTCTCTCTCTCTCTTGAGATTCTATCAACCAACGCATCAATAGTTCAAAACAGGAACACAATGCACATCCACTATTTTATTCATGCTAAGCAAACTATCCACTCGCAAATGGACGGCGTGTCAGGGCGCTTCACCACCAGGCTGCCTGATAACAACATCAGTAACGTCAAGTTATATATTCATGAACTGGATGTGACTTCATTTTAGATTACAGCGTATCGCTTTAACCTCAGTTTGTATATTCCGAACCTCGTCGGGATCATCGTCCCACGCGCTGACCAGGCTGACTCTGTCCGCTCGATTCGGTTGAGAAGGGTTTCACGCAAAAGGTTCCCCGCCCGAGACATCCTGACCATCTTGTCCAGATGAACGAGCGCAGGAAGTATAAAATAGCAGCACAGCACGACAGGAAAACCCTCTCGGCGTCAATCTCCCATCGGAGTTTCCCGAACCGTCTTAAGAAGCAAGAAGTACGGTCAAAAGTAACGAACCGTTTTCTCTACACATAATCGATACGCATCCTTGCAATGTGAATCAAAGAAGAAAAAAAAAACAAATTATGTACGTTTTTACCTTGCTATCGAGAGCTATCCCACCGAGAATTCTTCATTTTCGTTACTAGTATAGGAGTCATCATGTTGCTAGCGGATGGTTCATGGCAAATACATGTGCAGTCAGTGCAAAAGAGAAGAGAAGCTTAGAGTACCCTAGTATCCGAAGGAGCATGAAGCAATGTACTTGATGGAAATAACCTGGAACCAGCATATTGCAGTAGCATAACTATGTTATTCGAGCGGATAAAGAGAACGCATAATGAGATTGTGTACGGCAGCTTCTTTTTCCGCCGTCATAGTTTAGACGTTCGAAAAAGCAGTGTACACTTTACTGTTTAAAATAGGCTGAGATTATGTTTCTAAAACAGTTTATTATTCCTTGGTTTTCTTCCCTATAAACACTACGTTTTAAAATGCTATACGAAAGAGATGTACGTTTAAGCACAAAATTTCCAAGTAAGATATTGTGCGAAACAACATTTTGCTATTTTATTCTAACTCTTTCATCGTTGCCGAACATCGAATCCCTTTCACAATTCTTCGTTTGCAACTTCTCCTTCACGCACACCTAAAAAGCACATTTCTTGAGGCTATTTTCCTTAAATAAGTACACCCACATCCTATCTCTAACGTTTACCCCGCAAGGCAAAGATCGCAAAGAAGGGTGGATGAGCAAACGGCAAAAAGCGGAAAATTTATCTCAAGCCAACTCCTCCGTTCGGCTTCCTACAGCGCCCTGGGTAAACATTGCTGTGGTGGTGGTAAAGCTTAAGATAGCCTCTCCGTAGGTGGCAACAACACAACACACAAAACCGGTTGCTTCCGAACAGGCAGAAGCTGACATAAGTGGGTTAGAATTCAGTTTAAATTGATTGGGTCTGTTCCAGCAAGTCGCAGAAATTAACGTACACGGGCCGCACGACATCCGGAATGAAATTATTTTCCACTTCTCGGAAGTGAAATTACAGTTTGCCGAGCGCAAACCAACGCCCTTTTCGAAAACATTTCAAGTGCATTGTTTTGTGCGGAAAAATCCCATGCATGCAAGGGACTTAAATAAGCTTTCCAAAGATAATTCAACCGTATATGGGTATCGATTCCGCGTATGAAGAGAGTACAATACCAAATACACACTAGTTTTCTCGCGAAAATGCACAACAATGGTGAACTATGCTCCAGTGAAAACCCAGCGCAAAACACGTACAGTGGTCTGAAATTTTCGCCCAAAATAATATGTTTACAGTTCGGTCTCCCTAAGCTGAGGGCCGGGCCATTCGCACACGATGCACCAACCCCGAGAGTGGATAAACTAAGGGTCGAGTTGATGGTGACAGCATAACCCTAATAAGCACACAAAACCAGCCGCTTAATTAAATATTAGTGCTTTTTGCTGATGGGTTTACCGTTTGCGAGCACTATGCGGGTGGTTTTCGGGTCACCACAAAATCAACTCATCAAACATCCGGGATGGCAGCAGCAAAGTGACAAAATGCATGCACCAAAATCACACCCGCGGTTAGCTCGACAGCTTTGGAGGCCATTCGCTGAAATGAACCGAGTACTTTGGCGGAGTTATTAAGCATGACGCGATGACGCGAAACCCCACGGTTTAATGGAGCCCATCGGTCCTGACGTTCCACTCGGTACTTAATCGTGAAACGATGTGCCTGGTGGGATAGGGTGGGTTAAGAATACACATAAATTTTCTTTCGCACGGGCACACGCACTGTTTGCACTTAATAAAATTGCAGTTCCGTTCGTGCTGCGCACGAAGATAGATTGCCATTTCCCGGTTGATATTAATTTAATCCGCGGAAAAATCCCATGCATGCAAGGGACTTAAATAAGCTTTCCAAAGATAATTCAACCGTATATGGGTATCGATCCCGCGTATGAGGAGAGAACAATACCAAATACTCACTAGTTTTCTAGTGAAAATGCACAACAATGGTGAACTATGCTCCAGTGAAAACCCAGCGCAAAACACGTACAGTGGTCTGAAATTTTCGCCCAAAATAATATGTTTACAGTTCGGTCTCCCTAAGCTGAGGGCCGGGCCATTCGCACACGATGCACCAACCCCGAGAGTGGATAAACTAAGGGTCGAGTTGATGGTGACAGCATAACCCTAATAAGCACACAAAACCAGCCGCTTAATTAAATATTAGTGCTTTTTGCTGATGGGTTTACCGTTTGCGAGCACTATGCGGGTGGTTTTCGGGTCACCACAAAATCAACTCATCAAACATCCGGGATGGCAGCAGCAAAGTGACAAAATGCATGCACCAAAATCACACCCGCGGTTAGCTCGACAGCTTTGGAGGCCATTCGCTGAAATGAACCGAGTACTTTGGCGGAGTTATTAAGCATGACGCGATGACGCGAAACCCCACGGTTTAATGGAGCCCATCGGTCCTGACGTTCCACTCGGTACTTAATCGTGAAACGATGTGCCTGGTGGGATAGGGTGGGTTAAGAATACACATAAATTTTCTTTCGCACGGGCACACGCACTGTTTGCACTTAATAAAATTGCAGTTCCGTTCGTGCTGCGCACGAAGATAGATTGCCATTTCCCGGTTGATATTAATTTAATCCACTTCTTTCCTGCACATGCGTGCGCAATGGAAAGGAAGAAAACACACCCTCCGTTCGATGGCTTGTCGAAGAAACACACAAACGAACGTCCTTCTTATGGGTATCGAATATAATTCTCCTCTATCCAGGACGGCTCAGACTCAGTGGAAGCCCCATCCTAAACGTACGCGAACTCAAACAACAAGATCGAAGCATTCAAAACAATTGCACACAAAAAGGGATTAAAACTCGTCCGGAGCTCGGTGCAGGATCGGCATCGGAGTTCGAATTTCGTATAAAGGGAAGGACAATTTGATTCCCTCCAGACGGCGCTCTGACATCGGAACTGCAACGATTCCAGTCTAGTGGCTGCCGCTCCTATCGAATTATACACGAAACTCGAAAACAATCGAACAAGATAAGCCGCTGACACAGGAAAAAGAGGCAAACCGTTCGTCATTCAGTGCAAACGATCGAATCAAACTATGAAGAAGGAAAAAAAATACGACCCCACAAAAGACACGACTCCAGGAAGCAAACTACACCGAATGGTCTGAATGTCAGGAACAAAAGCGAAACTTTCGCCCATTTTCGTACATTTTTTTTTTTCGGAGCGAATTTCTATTTCTCTCTAACCGGAAGTCGGACGCGACGGCATCCAGAGAATGGCAAACTAAATGCCTGCCCATCGTGCAAAAAGTAAAAGATGATTCACCCAACTCGGACGCGTAGCACATAGGCGTTAGGAACCGAAGGGATTCTTTGTTGGAGCACCGCCATCAGGCGGGGAAGTACAAAATTGTCTGGAATCGATTTTTCCCGTCCTTTGCTGTTTTTCTGCGAGGAGCGGGAAGAAACGCGCCAACCCATTCCGCCTCCCACCCGGGCACTCCTCCCCCCATTCATCCCGTGGCTCGATGAGGTGAGAGCAAATATGAACCCAGTCGGTGTACTCGGTGTCTCGGTGGAGTAAGTTTCTCCTATCCGGAGGGAACACGTTCCCTTTCCCTTCAGGGCAGACCGGCCCCGTACTGACCGACACCATCACCCCCGCGATGGCGACTGAACAGACGCCATTTCCCGAAGGATTATTTCCGTCACCCACCACGGATACGTCGAGCGTTCCCGTGGGGAGGAAGAACTTTCCAGGAAAAGTCGTCTGCCAGACATTGGCACCGTATAGGAAAATAATTAATTTCTACCCTCGGTCAGAATTCTTCGTCGGCGGACCCCGAAAAACACGCCGGGAATACTTAATCCGGGCTGCAGCAGCTCCAGCACCGACGATTGATGGGAAGTATTGGAAAGGAATTACTAATTGAAAAATATCTTCCGGAGATGTAAGGGTGACGGATATGGAAAATTATGGCATCTAAAATGAGATATCATGTTTGAAGTTTGGTAATACCAACTGATATCTTTCAAAGGACGTTTGGGATAATATTGTTAATATGTAGTTAAAACTATAGTCGGCCTTATTATATATTATTTATGTATTATATATTATGACTTGTATAATGAAAACTTAAAAAATGTTCTCTACCTCACAGAACAACTTAGAAGCTGTATTGCTAATCTTATCCAACTCTAGCACATACACAATAGCGGCTCTAAATGCCAGCAAACTTCACTGAAATCATGCCAAACGCCTTTTATCTCGTCCGGCTCCAAAAGATCCCAAATTGGAGCAAAGGCCCCACACGAAGACGAGCCATTCTCTTGTGTCTTTCCACCCCGGTCGTATTTGCGACATTCGCAATTTGTGCCGCGCGCGCGCTACCAAACATCAGCAAAGCAAACTAAAACATGCGATGCGTATTATTTCGCTGTACAACTCCCGCCTCGGATGCAAGCAATCGGAATGCACACACACTCGTGATCCGTGCAACGGCAGCGCTGTTTGCGATAAGTGAAACCGGAAACCGCCCGAAGGATTGAAGCTGATGACAACAAAGCGTTTCGTTTAGTACCACCCCGGTCACCGCACACACCCACAAAATGGCTTTCGAGGCGCGGCTGTGGATACTGTTTGCGAGCACCCCTGGAAAGGAAATGCGCTCGGGCTTTTATTTCACCGGCGCATCTCCTGCTCCCATGCAACTGGAGCGAAGAAATTTCCTTTCCGACGCGCGTTTGCTTCGGCGCAAGCAGACACAACGATTTTGCAACGATTGTTGTGCTACGAAGTGAATCTAATACCCTATTGTTTAAATGTTAGCACCAACCGTCACCCGCACCGCGTTAGCACCAACGTAGCGCGCCCGGGAAAGACGATACCTCTGATGTCTTGAGAGGCTGAAAAAAAGGAGGGCGCGTCTACGGCGTCAACGCGCTTGAAAGCGGTATCGAATTTTCCGGCACAAAAACTGCTCCAACTCCCCCCTTTTCGATGAGGGTACGAGCGTATGGTATTATCGGACAAACGCTGGACCGGCTTGGATCGCAGGATCACAGAAACGGCTGTCGTTTGGTGAAAATTCCAGAAAGACTCCTGAAGAATCAGCACGAAACATCCACGCCCAGCGAACGCAACCGTCGGGCAGAGGCCTGCATCGCAAGCATCCTTCAACCTCCCCCGAAAAAAGCTATAAATAATTGGCAAACGGTGCACTTGCGCCGGGAAATCTATTATTCAAACTATGGCAATACCTTATTTTATTAGATTTTATGATTTATTTCCGGAACGTGAGGTCGGTGATTTAGGTGAGAGTCGCCCTCGCTGCACGCTGTATCACGAGCCGGCACACAGGCGCACACGCACACATTGCATTATCTGAAGAACCTTAATGGTCACTGGTCCCTTCACTCCGGTCAGCAGCAGCAGCAGCAGCAGCAGATCTCGGTGTAGCCATCCAGCGGGACCGTGCGCGGGATGATGCGGATAAGTATGCAAATTGGATCTAATTTCATTTCGGTGCGCTCATTTTTATTCTAGCCGGTCGACGGGAGACGGACGACAACGTGTCGTCGACAGCCAAAGAGGTGGGGGAAGGCGAAGGGCCAGGATAAATTGGAGACTCACTTCCCCCTCCCAGTCCACAGCTCCACCGCGGCGATCCCGGCTGGACCGACGATAAAACCGTTTGCGGTCGGTTGTTTTAATTTCTGCAAGCCAACTTCGTCTAAGTGAATTAGGAGCAAATAAATCCAACCTAGCGCCAGCACGCCCTTGCCCGGGAGGGTAGTGTTGATAAAGCATTATTTAGCTTTTGAATATGCTGCGCACTAAGGGTGCTGCTTTTTATTCGAGAACTTGCAGACACGCCAGGGGGAAAACGTCATCGAACAACGAAAAACCGCCGAAAGTTTATATTAGTTCGATGTTTTATTTTCGCCACGCAAACAAAACGTACATATGAATGCGAGCAAGTCGGATCGGAGAGTCCAGCCCTCGCATAAGGGCCATC
This sequence comes from Anopheles cracens, assembly GCA_002091845.1. Classification (NCBI taxonomy): domain Eukaryota; kingdom Metazoa; phylum Arthropoda; class Insecta; order Diptera; family Culicidae; genus Anopheles; species Anopheles cracens. The sequence goes on from KZ067931.1 coordinate 8,502, forward strand.
GATAAGGAGGAAAGTATCCCGGTGCACGGAACAGGAAATTGGTTCCGAAAACTTTCCACCATAAAATGCCGGTACTGCTTTTCCGTTTGCACCGAGGTTCAATTCTTCCCTCCCCAATCGCTCCCAGCCGGTGTGCCGGCAGTAAGTGGCCAGTTCTAAGAAGGCACTCGAAAATGTCATTTTAAAAACTTTTCCTTCTCCCATCACGCTCAAGGGCTGTTCCATTCTTTTTTTTTCGTTCCATCCCTTCGAACAAAAAACTGAGTAAACAACCACAGATTGTTCTTGCGTGGCCTTTCTCCCGCGCACCAAGTGCTTCCGTGTACGTGTTGTTGGTGTCCGAAACGATTTGATTCGTGCTGGGCGAAAATATGGCCTTTCTCCCGCGCACCAAGTGCTTCCGTGTACGTGTTGTTGGTGTCCGAAACGATTTGATTCGTGCTGGGCGAAAATCTTGCCAGCACGCCGCACTGAACAACTGTTGCAAAAATGAGAAAAATGTCCACCCAGACTGACATGTAAAATTGCACAAGATGCTCCACTTTCCGTGGAGCGCATAGTAAAGCGCGATTCCAAATTCACGAGCATCCTTATCGTTTGACGTGAAAGCTCTGCCAATATTTGCTCGACTCTCCTTGTCATCCATCCCAGCGATCCTCGATCCCGTTCGTCACACGACTTGAAAATTGATCCCCCTGCTGACAATGTGGTTCCGTGCCGTCGGTAGCGATTGAAACATTGCTCGTAAACAGTGTGTTAAAGTCAACCAAAGCTCGGAAATTTGCGGGAAACGCCGGGTGAGTAAACACGAGTATGAAGCACGTGAAACCGCCTTTAACACACATAGCCAAGTTTTCTACTCCGTGGCGAAGGAAATTTTGCATTAAACAGCATGCAAATTTGCAACATAAACAAGCCCACTACCTGGTACTACGATCCCCGGACGTCCCAACGTCCGACGGATCAATATAGTGAAGCGTCTTGTGTTGGCCACGAAAGATGGCGGGCGTTGGCATCCGCCAAGTCCAATAAGCTAATGGATCCATCCCCGGCCACATATCTTCCGCATGCACGCGGTGTATGGTTAATGCAGTACAGGTTGTAAACATAAAACCGCCGAACGGATGCTTTCCCAGTGCAAACATGGGAATAGCCTGTCTGCTACGAACTCGTTAGGAAAGGTGTAACCACTTTGTATCGCTAGACTAACGAGAGTGTTGTTCATGCAGTACTGCTCATCACACACACCAGCTGTTGTGTCTTCAGGACTTTGTGACCGTGCAATTTAAAACCCTTGCCCGGCGGAAAATAGTTTTGAAAAAAGCGCTGAAAAGCTTTTCCATGTCACACGGGGCCGAGAAGTGAAACACTCATCCTATTTTATATCCTCGAGTTCTTCTGGCAATTTCTTACACAAAAAAAAGTAAATAAATTCGGAGAACAATACACTCACAGGTCGAGTTCGGAAAAGTGGAACGAATCAATAATGCAACAATGTAACACACAGAGTGAACCATTAACGCGCCATATTTCCCTCCCAAGTGCTCGAATTAAAGGGCACTGTCAATTTGTTTCCCGCCGACTTGCCTTCGCGTGTGGTTTGCTACACCGTGTTCTCTTCTACCGCCGTTGTGCGCTGCGTCAATATCAATTAGCTAGCGGGCTAGCAATAAAGCAATCGAACGCGGAATGAGTAGGCACACACATGCTCACACACGTATAAAACAACGACTGGCCGGTTCTCATCCCAGCCCAGTCGGTCCCACACTGTGAAAAGGCGCACCCACGAAGGGATCGACGCGGAAAGACACAGAAAAGGGAAAAGATCGCGAACCGCAACGCCACACTCAAACAAACACACATACATACAGCTTTCCGGTCCAGCAAACAGTGCACGGGACGTCGCGCGGCTTCCGCGCCCTGGATCGTCACTGGGTTAGTCGGTTTCGATTTTCTGCAACGTTGCGATGACAACATCCGCCCCCTCTCCGGTCCGGGCATGCAACGGCAAACGAAAGGGGAAGGAAACGATCTGTCAATCCGTCTCGCTACCTTCGCGCTTCACTTTCAACCGGCCACCGATCGTTCCGTGTCGATACACACATGCAGCAGCAGCAGCAGCGCGGTGGAAAACCCGAGCAGCGTTCTTGTTCCCGGAAAGATGGCGAGCGAAATTTCAGCTGCTTCCAGCGAAACTGTTTTGTTTCCGTTCTCCACGCACGGCGCGTGTTTTGTTTTTTATCTGCATTCCACGTAGTTATTTTCCCCCACCCAGGAACGGAAACACGTGTGCGTACGTGCGTGCCTGCGTAACTTTAAACGCACCAAAACGCGAGAAGATACGGCGAACTGACCGGACTCACCACGGAGAGCTCATTTTGCAAACCGAACTATAAATAAACCTGCGCCACCCGACAATTAATCACGCACGGGAGCCGGCACGGCAGAGAGCGTTCGACCCCTAATGTGTTTGTGTTTGCTTTTGCAAACCCAGAGGATGGGGGAAAACGCTACTAAAAGGTGATATGCATCAGAATGTGATCCGGACGAGCCCCGCAGTAATTGGGGTTTGGGTTTTTATTTATCCAAAATTTCAATCCCACCAGCGAGATGTGCTCTGGTGTTGTGTACGCGGAAGATTATAAACAAACAGCAACTGCCGCTGCAACTGAAAGGGACACAATGTTTGATTTTTCACGACTTATAATTTCCCGTCGGGTTTGAATGGCGATGCGTTCGGAGGTGCGTCGCGATAAAGCTTGGCACGATAAATTACAACACAAATAAAGCACATTCATGCAACCACCGAAACGGGGAGAATATGATACGAGGGAGACCAGACGACCAGCTGCAGTCAACCTTGACCATGGAAAGAAGCACACACACACACACGCATACACGCATCGATCGATTGATTGAACGTTGCCCTCGCGGTTCGCATATTCGGTTCGCCCAACGTGCTTCTCAATTATTTATTTTGTTAATAGTTTCCTGTTGCCCGCGAAGCATTTGAACAAACGACCCCCGGGTCTTAGGGAGCGGATCGGCTTTCCTGTTCTTCGAACGACGACGACGGAAACAAGCGTGCGATGTGCGGATTCAAGAAACTGGGAACGCACCGGACGATGCGGACGATCCCCCGGCTCGAAACACAATCGAGCACAAAGTCAGCGGAACATGAAAACAATCAAATAATCGAAATCATAAAAGCAGCGAGAGACGGTAACATTATGCAAGTCGCTGCACCCTGCCGTCGTTCCGGTGCAGGGTTTTTGTGCAACAATATTGTATGATGCCCACATTTCTGTTACTTCAAATTATGATTTCTAATTGTGCTTTGCACGTATTATAAGATATTTTTCTAAATAAATCGATGTATTTCATACAAAATATACCTACGCCACATTCAATTTGTTGAAAAACATTTCGGGAAAGAAAATGATTGTTGAAAATCATTGCTTCAATATAAAAAAATGTACATCTTAAAATCATCCAAAAACCCCCTAAAATGCATTCGACAAATGCTCGGAAATTGAAACAAGGAGAAAGATTCGTTCGCGAAACGACGACAAAATCGATTGTTTTTATTCCGTCTGCTGCAAAGTAGCGTCGTAAATACACATCCCACCAAGCATAGGCGGCAACAGCAGCAGGATCTGGATCGCGCTGGATCGCGATCTTTGATGTGTAACATTCCAAAGGATTTCATTTCGGTGGTTTCTTTTTCTTCCCCGCCGTTTAGGTTCACCCTTCAGCAGCACCGCAGGCGGTGCTTAGCTCAGCAAAAATATAATCGCACACAAACGCACAAACAAACTCGCCCGAAGGAGGATTTAAGGAGGCAATCTTTGAAATTATAAATTAAGCCCACGTCGAATTCGATCAAGAAACTCGTGCCCGCGCATCGTCCTGTTCTTCGCCTCGGGCTTCCATTGCGGAGCATAAAAAAGAACAGTATTCAACACAGAAATAGAAGCATAAACGATGCTTTGAACTGCTTGGCGAATCTCATCGCAGTGGGAACGAGGGGAGAGCATAACACAAAATCATAACAATGCTACTTCCTTTCCAAACTCAGCACCACCAAATAGCACGGACGGCTTTCCGAACAAGGAAAAAAAAACTTCTCCAGGACTTTTGAGTGTGAGCCCTAATCAGAACACAGGAAGAAAATCTGAAGCGCACCTCGCCACACAAAAAACAGCGGAAAAGCCGCCTCCTTCCAGTGAACGCGATTTTTTGCCGTTATATCGCACAAAACCGGCTGCGTCCTGCTGCATGAAACGCTTTGTTTCACGCGCGTGCTGTACCGGGGTTTCCGGGCGGGTATCCGGACGCTTCTTCCAGTTCAGTTTCGTTCTACGCACAAAAGGCACGGGAGATGAGCGCCGGGACTGGGGGCGCCCTTTCTTCTTGTTAAGGGGCTAACCCGCTTGTGAACCTTTGTTTCTCCGTGTACGTTTTTTTCATTCACCGTACGAGAACACCTTATTCATCAAAAGTGGTATATCCTGTCCTGAGTCGTGGGCTATGCGGGGAAAACAACAACATAATAAGGATCGTGAAACCTCTGAAACACCACGCCGTAAGCGTGCGCAGTTACAACACCAGGGCAATTTGTAGACTCCAGTCGTGTTTCCTCTGCTCTGCGTCCTGCGAGCTACCGGAGCAGCCCCTGCGGAGAGCCCATTATGGTTCGGTGTTTTTCGTGCCAACAAGCACACACACACACACAGGCGCGCGCGCGTGCTACCTCTCGCAGAATATTCGCACAAGCGTACCGCAAAACTTTCGCAAGATGCAAACGCACGGGGGCAGAAGAGACCGCTCGTGCTCCTGTCTCTGCTACCGTATGCGCCGGGCATGTGCGCGATGTCAAAAGTGATGTGGGGATGGATCCGGACGACACAGACGGTATCGCCGAGAGGGTCGCCGTGTTCACCACAGCGCGAGACAGCTTCTTGCAGGATTCAAACGACAAAACAACAGCAGCATAAAGTCGAGCCGAAAGTCGAGCGTTTGCGCGACAAAGACGGCGAATGAGGCTGGCATGAAAACATCGACCCTTCTTGGATAAAGATCCCCGGGTTTGTTTTTTTTTTTGGGGGGGGGGGACAAAAAGCCATCCGAGACTGCTGCATCATTACGCTTCCCTATCTAGGGAGGAGTCGTCCCCCATCCAACCCCAACACACCCAACGCCCGTAATGTAATGACAGACCTTAAAACTTCGCCTCTCAGATGGATGCAAACACTCTGCTGCGACTGGAGACATACGAGACATTCGAGCGGCTGAATGGAGATACACGAGACATAGAGCACGAGGGGGTGCGCACATCATGCGCACACCACATTGCCACATGTGCATGATGCGTTTTTCCAACACCCGGGCACCAGTGCGTTGGGATAGAGCTTCGTACGAGTATGAAACATTCAGGAACATCTCAGTCGAGGCCGATCATCATCGCCATCATCATAGGCCGGTAATCTACCGCCGCTGCGGCAGTAGCGGCAAACTCGTACGAAAGTTTTGTGGAGATGGTTTTCACATAAATGTGGAAAAGATTACGAATATTTCTAGCCAAGACGCTCGTGGTTGCCTTCGGCGGGCGAGACATTTTGATACGTGCTAATTACGCCCCGGAGAGGGCTATGTGCAGCGCGCACATGCTTTTAGCATGATCGGCATGATTTTTTAGAAAATTATTTACAAGCAACTTCTCCGGCACGCCCCATGAGTGCAGTGAGTGTTGGAAGAAACGCGTGGAAGAGTAAAGCTGACGTGGATAAGATACGGTGAATCACTTCTCTAAAGTTTTAATCGTCAGTAAACTTTTAACGGCCAAAAGCCAACGCCTTCGGTACACCACGTGGTTGGTTCTGCTTTTCCATGAGCAGCCATTAAACAGGCTAGAGCTCAATCTTGCCCCATAAATTCATATCGTCGCACAGTGGTCCAGCTCGGAGCAATGAGTGGACATTGCTTTTTTTCATTCATTTTTTTTCATATTCTTCAATGTGCTAATATTCATATTCTTAGAGTGCTAAGTGAGACATCTAGATAGTGGCTTGTGAACCTTTGTTTCTCCGTGTACGTTTTTTTCATTCACCGTACGAGAACACCTTATTCATCAAAAGTGGTATATCCTGTCCTGAGTCGTGGGCTATGCGGGGAAAACAACAACATAATAAGGATCGTGAAACCTCTGAAACACCACGCCGTAAGCGTGCGCAGTTACAACACCAGGGCAATTTGTAGACTCCAGTCGTGTTTCCTCTGCTCTGCGTCCTGCGAGCTACCGGAGCAGCCCCTGCGGAGAGCCCATTATGGTTCGGTGTTTTTCGTGCCAACAAGCACACACACACACCACACACACACACAGGCGCGCGCGCGTGCTACCTCTCGCAGAATATTCGCACAAGCGTACCGCAAAACTTTCGCAAGATGCAAACGCACGGGGGCAGAAGAGACCGCTCGTGCTCCTGTCTCTGCTACCGTATGCGCCGGGCATGTGCGCGATGTCAAAAGTGATGTGGGGATGGATCCGGACGACACAGACGGTATCGCCGAGAGGGTCGCCGTGTTCACCACAGCGCGAGACAGCTTCTTGCAGGATTCAAACGACAAAACAACAGCAGCATAAAGTCGAGCCGAAAGTCGAGCGTTTGCGCGACAAAGACGGCGAATGAGGCTGGCATGAAAACATCGACCCTTCTTGGATAAAGATCCCCGGGTTTGTTTTTTTTTTTGGGGGGGGGGGGGTCGATGGGAGGAACGTATCAGCACCGCAGTATCAGCACCGGGTCAAACGAACCAGAAAACCAACCGAACCGTTTCGAAAGGGCGCTCACCCCATGTGGCGCCCCGACGACCCCTGTCCGGGCCAGGTGGTGCGTGTCACGCATCGGCAAACGCATACTCGCCGATCCTGAGCTTTTTTTTCTCGATACGCCATGACGCGCTCGCACACACACACACACTCGCCCTTGGTGACAGTTCAATTCCGTTGATTAATTTTTATTTTCTGCGGTTGACAGATATGAACCTGCAAGCCAACGCCTTCGGTACACCACGTGGTTGGTTCTGCTTTTCCATGAGCAGCCATTAAACAGGCTAGAGCTCAATCTTGCCCCATAAATTCATATCGTCGCACAGTGGTCCAGCTCGGAGCAATGAGTGGACATTGCTTTTTTTCATTCATTTTTTTTCATATTCTTCAATGTGCTAATATTCATATTCTTAGAGTGCTAAGTGAGACATCTAGATAGTGGCATATAAAGATGAGGCAAATGAACCTCATGGTAAATAATTTAAATTAAATTGTTAAATTGTTGTTCGGTTCAAGTTACTGAAGCGTTCAAACCCCAAATTTAGCTCAAACAATATATTAAAAAAGGTCCATATGTGTTGAAACATGCATTGGTCCATACATCATACTAAGATGATCGTACAGTCGACAACAAAGAGCTAGAGATATTGGATGATATTCAATGATATTCAATCATTTTAGGCTCAACATATGCTTAACAAAAATACAAACGCATCAAGGTTTACATACGTTTTTAAAATAATTACAAAATCACAAATTGGATTGGCATATAAATCATGAATTTGATATCATTTTCAATCCATATCCAATTCAGTTTAATGAGCTTATATCATCCATATTCATGGATGCAACGTGTCCATATTTACAATTATATGTTCGTGGTTTCCATTTCTTAGCTAACCTGACTTATACAGATAAACAAATCCATTGCAGTACATTTTTCACCCATTGTCCACCCTTGGATCATCGTGTGTCGGAGCACGAGCCTCCGAGCAGACCGTCCATCCTTCATCGGAATTTCGTTTAATCTGCCTGAGATTACATAAAAAGTGCGACACTTTCGAGCGTGCCCTTAAATGTCACCACAACAACGCGTTAAAAAAGGTGATCGGGGTAAAAGTACCCCAAAATACCACACCCATACAGCGTTCCCCTCAACGCCGTGACACGCAACGAGCGTTTAATTCCGTGCTTTATTACGGTGACCGCCGCCCTTCTGATGCGTTCCCTTCGCCGGAGGGACATCGCCGTAGAACTCACCGAAGACACCGCGTAACCGTGTTCTGGGGGATTTGATTTATTTCTGACCTTTGGTTCGCCGCACTCGTGTAACTCTGTTGCCAAGGTGGCCTTTTAATGGTCGCTCGCCCCCCTTCGTTGTCCTGCGTTTAGCATTTATCCATATTTAAAACGATCGCTCCGGAGAGATTCAAACCTGATGTTTGTAATGCGTTTGGTCCACTTTTGCGATCACGCACCGCGAAGGAAACGGCACGACACCGTGCCGTCAGCGAGCAATTAGGGAATTATTGGTTGACACAAAAAACATCCATCTCATGCACGATAACACTTTCGGTCGATTCCGACAGGCACGACCCCGACCGGCTGCACCCCAAAGGTTCCGCTTTATGCTTATTTTATGTGCGCACTACTCGGACACACCCCGGGCGGCCACTAAACCGCGTTATCTCAAGCGCGCCGGACATTTGCCGCACGGAGAAAAACCACTTAATAAACAATTAATTCAATCAACACAATCGACCCGCTTTCCCGACGCGATCATGAAGTGCGTCGATTGCATCGCTCATCTTCGCGCTTCGTTCGGCGCGTCGCACACATCGCGTTAGCGAGAAGGGATGTGCATAAACAAAAAAAAATGGCACAAAATGGTCCGTGTGTCCGTGTTTTTCATGCGAATTTGTTGAGTAAATCTCTCTCGCAAATGAAGACACAAATCGACAGACACCAGAACACACCACAAGAATGCAGTGTCGGTCGCACAGCGCTTCTATCATTCCTATGTCGGTCGATGCAGAATGCTCAGCCGAAAAAAAAAACAAACTCCCGGCACATCGCTTCATCGTGCCGAATCGAAAACTTAAATGATTTTGCGTCGAAATTAACAACGCAAACGCATACAACACAGCCAGCACACACAGAAATGAGTGGAATGACTGGGATGCCCGGCACAAGCTACCCGGACGCTAACAATATTCTACCCACCCACCCATCTCGTGTTGATGCCCCGTGTTGCTCTTTTTTGTTTGCCTCACCAGAGCAAATTTCCGGTGCATGAGTAATTAAAACCGACGCACAAAACGCGCACCGCACTAATGGATGAAATATGGATCATCGCTAAATGCATTCCCGAAAAACCTCACCAGTCGAGGCAACATTCCTGCCGGCTGTCGTTAGTGCTCGTGTGTGTGTGCGTGTGTGCGGTGGGATACAACCCGCTCGAATGCGAATAAATGCACATTATTGATCGCGGGCTGGGCATCGATTCATAAAACATGATCGCAATCAGCCGCGCTGATTCAATTAACGAGCGAACGACGCGCATCGATATCGCGATTTCGGTTCGATGGACCGCTGGTGATGGCGAAAGGCTTACCCAATCAAATTTAATTCCGAATATATGCATCTGTCCCGCGCGTGGCGGGTGTCTGTGTGCTTTTGTCCAATGTTGCGCTTCGTTAGAGAGAAACAAACGCGGTAAGCCGCGAACTATGCGCGTGTTTTTGTGTGTGTGTGCGTTTACATCGACACATTCTTTTGGCTTTTCTAATTTAAATAACAACAAATTCCCATGCGAAGGCAGCACGTCTCGTGCACGTTGCAGTGGGCTGTAGAGCTGTTTCTTTCTGCAATTTAAATAACAACAAATTCCCATGCGAAGGCAGCACGTCTCGTGCACGTTGCAGTGGGCTGTAGAGCTGTTTCTTTCTGCTCATGTTGTTTTAACCAAAAGTAAACATCTCTCCGCTGGTCGTTTAATCATACCTCCAGATGGAAGCCGTCTCCGGGTGGATGAATATACATAGCACACAAAAAACGTATGTGTGGTAAATGGAGATTCGAAAGACTAGAGGACGGCAAGCTTTAACAGAAAAGGGCCCCATTGCAGGGAATGTTTGAATTCGTCTTTTAGGAGACTCTAAATACAACTTTAATATGGCTCCTCAATCGGAAGGTATTCTTCCCCATCTGATTATTCATATCAAAATTTTAGATTTTTTGCGGAACGAATTTATTATCAAATTAAATATATTTTTAACAGCTCAATATTTATCCCAGGCGATTTCTTCGTTTCATAGCATCACAAATTATAGATTTGATTTAATTTATTCATAAATCTTAAGAGGTACGAATTTTATAGCCCTAATGATTGCAAAATGAACCATACATGACTCACCTACACATCCCATTCAAACGAACGAACCAATCAAACGAACGAACAAATCTATCCGAAATAGTTACTCACACTCTAGCGTTAGCAATCTTTTCGCCGCCGCACAGCAACACATCACCCTCAGGGAGTACACCATCATCGAACCATTGGCACAACGCAAAGAGGAAGAGCATGAGTCAGCTACTGGCGCCGCGGTATGGTTGAAAAATCGAACCAACTGCTTCGAAAGGGGCAAAGTTCACTGACTTGGGTTTGGGATCGCAGTTTGGATATCGGAAAGAAACGAACGAAGAGTAAAAAAAAACACACGCATGTTGCTTCTTCGCCGCCGCGCGCCCAACATGATGGAAGCCCATGGGAAACGGAACAAAAACATACAAACACAAGCTCGGGCCCCAGAACCAATCGTCCAAGCTTCCGCGCGCGCATTTACCCGTGTACCCGACGTAGGGAGCCTCTACTTTGAGTTTCCGTTGCGCTCGAGCGTTGGGAAGGCCGGCGCACGACACGGTACAGTCCGCGTCATTCGAGCGCCCAATTACACAAACGTGCAACGTGAAAAGCCGTCGGAAAAACGGAATTGCCAGAAAATCACATAAGCTGCAAATATGGCGGAACCCGAAACCCGAGCATACGTGTGCCGGGTCGCTTCGCATGGGCCGGAAGCACAGCATAAAACCTGACATTGATTTGGCCGCACATTTCAACAATATCATAAATCTGTCAACGAAGACCGCGATTTTTGCCGCTCCCTACACAGCCCTACTGCTCGGGACAATAGAATTTGCAAAACTCCTATGGTCACCAGCGGACGGAAAGCACCACCCCTGATCCCATCCCCTGTCAAGGGCCTGTTGTGTCATTTCGGCGGAAAAGTGCTTTCAGTTTCGGACGTTCGGCGTAAAACAAACAACATAAGCGCACTTGACGGGTGACAGAACAGTAGCAGCAGCAGCCAGGGCAGCAGCATACAAGCGGGAGGAAGCAGAAAAAAAGCATCTCCACCCGGGGTGAAATCATGTATGCTAGTGGCACTTTCGTCACACAGATGACACTTCTCGCTGGCAAAGCGCTTTTGCCGGGGCTCTCAACAGGACAATAAATTCGTCCTGTTTCAGGGCTGCCCTCTCCCAGCGGCGCGCGCTCCGGCACTTAGGCGAAAGCGTGCGCCATTTCGGTGGCGACAGGGAAATGAGTTTTTCCGCGACAGCTCCACCCGAAACCCGGCGCTAAGCTTTATGTGCTTTTGCGATCGTTGTTTATTTAGTTCTTTTTCACCGGGTATTGTTTAGTTGGGGGTACGCGCGGGCCCATCACATCAGCGCTCGTCAGCCGGACGGGTTCTTTCGCGCTGCAAGTAACAGGGCGCCGGGGAAGGTTTCAGTGTTCCGGTTGCCAGTAGGCTAGTGCAGAACGGTGTAAATCTAGCATGATCCTGACAGCATCCACCATTGGCGAGGACATGAATAATCGAGCACGAAACAATTGCAGTATGGTTTTTTTTCGGTTCGGCGTTCCTAAATCGCCGTACACAAACCAGTCACTAAAAATGCATGATGACATGGTTTTGCGTGTGACAAGTGACTAATGAATCCATTAATGGATATGCCTTTATTTATGTTTATTTTTTTTGCTCAACCCACCGCTGTCATATATGTTTGTGCATTAAATCATTTCTAAGTTCTAATGTTCCGCTTCAAATGTCCATCATTAAATCAGCAAATCCCACGGAACGCGACTCTGGAGTGAGCCGGCTCCCCGATCCATTTTGGCGCATTGACACCATCTGTCACTGCGGCGGGCGACACCAATTACGAGTTATGATTGCCGCAATGCCACGGAGTGTGGTGCGGGCTGGAGCACCAGGTTCTACGGAATTCGTGAGCATTAACGCTCCCGCCGGGTGTCACGTGTCTGATAGCGCAGTACGCAGAATACAAAAAAAACCGGGCGAATTTCTTCTTCAATTCTCCAAATGCTACATGAAACCGGGCGGGTCTCCCGCAACTCGTGATTAGCATTAATGGGTGGAATGGCAAATCGCAAGAACTGCTTCTGGTGGTGGCTACAACGTATCCCATACGCATTCCCGACCGGGTGGCATGAAAGTAAGCGCCAATTAATGCCAGCTGGAAAAGTCACCACCGGCATCGTTATGCGTGTGGGGTGTTTCAGTGCGACGGCCCGAGCTAACCAAGTCAATGGAAAAGTCAAAACCATGCCGGAGGGATCTTTAGGTATTTTTCGGGTCGTTTTGGCGAGAGAAGCGGTAGTGTAATAAATTTTCATTACAACCAATTTAAATATTTATGCGGCGTCCACCGGTATATGACCCCTTTCGAATCCTAGGAAGTGTCGAAGTATGATGGTCATTTACATCTTGCTGACCAAGCCTTCCGTTGGATATACTACCACTAGATTAAACGGTGGAGACTATCCCAACTGGTTAATCAAACTCAACGGAGCGTCTTGCAATCGCTGCCCGGCTAAAAACTTATTTTAACTTACTTATCCGAAAGCTATTCCTGCTTTCACGCAAGTGGCAGCAAACGAGTTAAGATCAAATTTATGCACGCCCTTTCTTCAGCTGAGGCGAGCGTATTTTATCACCCAATCTTTTCTTCCGGACAGTTCCGGGTCCGGCCCCTGTTGGACGAGGGTGAGAAAAATCCGTTCCCAAACCTCATTTATTCGACGTTTGTTTACATTACGCACCCTTCGCCAACGTACGACTTCCGGCGCAAGGCGGTCGTCGGCTCATTCTGCGTCAGCTTCCTTCACAGCCCACACAAAACAACGACAAACACACACGCACACATATGGTAATCATGCTGCTAGTTTGCCATTCAAAACTTGCCTCGCGTCCAGTAGCACCACGTCAAGTTACGGATAGTTTCTCGATTCGATTTGAGAAGGAAGAGGCGTTGAATATACAAACACACATACGCACCCACCACTTGATAGGCAATTAGTTGCCGGAAGAAAATGTGCTGCCGGCTGCTGGCTCATGAATAGTAAAACCACCACCACCACCACCACCAGGGTACGTGGCGCGGGATGGAAAAGCTGTCAGAATTAATCGAGTTTGTTTGCTCCGCCGGCCACTTTCGACTGTCAAAACTACAATTGACCCACCAGACCAGAGCAGCAGGCACACGTTGACACGGTGACAACGATATCATCTTACATCGAACGGGTTGCACCGCCGGTACCAAGGGGGTGGAATGTATGAATTAATTGAAGCAACGCTCAAAGGTTCAGTTTTCCAAACATTCCCGGGCCAGATTATCGTCCGATCGTCGACAGCGGAGTCAATAGCTTAATTGATCGATGTGTCCGGGATGTTTGTTTTGCCTAGACAAGTGTCTCTACAACGATTTACAACGTTGGAAACATTTGTACCACTTTCGGGCAAGGAATCTCCTCTGGAATGCCGTGAAAGATCACGACTGACCACCAACAGTAAACCGAACCTTTCTAATGGAGCTATTGCCGGACCTCCGAAGAAGCTTTACGCTTGAAAAGTGGAGATCTGGCTTTAAAACCACCGCAGCCGCATGAGGAAATATAAATATAATATCCTCACCCGCAAAGACTGAACCTTAACACGAAAGCAGCAGCAGCAGCAGGTTTCGTTGCCGGCCGGCGTGGTCGCCTTCACGCCCGTGACCGTGAAGCGGTAGTCGGGCTTACCGAACACCGGTTTGTTGTCGTTCACGTCCGTCACGTGGACCGGAAGTCGGATCTCGGCCTTGTTGATGCGCTTCGCGTCCGTCGCCTCGATCGCGACGGTGTACTGCTCGCGGTGCTCACGATCCAGCGGCCGGGCTGACACCAGCCAGACGCCGTGCTTGCGTGGGTCATCGATGCGTACCGTGGATCCGATCGTGCCAGTGCTGCTGTCTTCCAGTGCGAACGCATCGCCCTCGTTACCGCCGACGAGGCTGTAGATGACCGTCTTGGCACCGCGGGCCGAATTCGCCTGCAGGAGCGGAATGTCGCGGACGCGCGTGCCCGCCTCCTTGTTCTCGCTCAGCTGCCCGACGGTGTCGGTCAGCATGGTCGGGAAGTGCAGCATGTCCTTGCGGTTCATCACGTACAGCTGCAGCTGATGCGTGGCAGTCGAGTTTGGTGTCTCCTCCAGCACGACCAGCTTGACGGGTCGGTTCACTAGCGGCGACAGGTCCGCCGTCGTCATCACCAGTCCATCCTCCAGCACGGTGAAGTACTTGGAGTAGTCCGTCTCCAGTAGCCGGTAGTTGAGCGGCTTCGACGAGTAGGACGAGATCGACGAGAATGGCGAGTTCGGGCCGGTGAAGTTGGCGGTGAACTTCTGGATGCTGTACCCGGGATATGTGTCGTGTGGCAGCACTAAGCTTATAAAGCTGTTCGTTGGATCGAATTTGAACTCCTGGCCGCTGGCCCCCGCCACACCACTACCTCCACCGCCACTCTGGTGATGGTGATGGTGCTTACCCGACACGTGGGCCACGCTAAGACTAAACACTAACACTAGATATATGGCTAACACGGATACACTGACACGCTTCGCGGTTGCACCACTGCGACGGTTTCTGGCGGCCCCGCCGGGCTCACCATCGCCTTCACCGCCCCCCTCGGCCCTGGTGGCCATGCCAACGGGCCGCATTTTGCTAGCGGCTCCGAGGCTTCGCATCAGTAGCGCCACCACCTTCGAAACACTTTTTCTATTTCCTACTTATAGGACACACACACACAGACACAAACACACTCACAAAGAACACACCTTTTCACGCACGGGAGCTACACTCCTCGTGATGGGAAACACACTTCAAAGCGCACCTACATCATTTGAAAGGAGAGATAATTAGAACATGCAACATACACAACGCGTTAATCACTTTAAATCACACACACACACACACACACACACACACACAGGCGAGCAGCAGCTCGCCGGTCTGCGGCACGATCACGACCGTGTTGCTGGGGCTGGTCAGCCGGTACGCCACCTTGTCCCCGTCCGCATCCTTGGCCTCGACGCGTCCGAGGCTGGTGAAGCGCTCCCAGGTGACGGTTTCGTTGCCGGCCGGCGTGGTCGCCTTCACGCCCGTGACCGTGAAGCGGTAGTCGGGCTTACCGAACACCGGTTTGTTGTCGTTCACGTCCGTCACGTGGACCGGAAGTCGGATCTCGGCCTTGTTGATGCGCTTCGCGTCCGTCGCCTCGATCGCGACGGTGTACTGCTCGCGGTGCTCACGATCCAGCGGCCGGGCTGACACCAGCCAGACGCCGTGCTTGCGTGGGTCATCGATGCGTACCGTGGATCCGATCGTGCCAGTGCTGCTGTCTTCCAGTGCGAACGCATCGCCCTCGTTACCGCCGACGAGGCTGTAGATGACCGTCTTGGCACCGCGGGCCGAATTCGCCTGCAGGAGCGGAATGTCGCGGACGCGCGTGCCCGCCTCCTTGTTCTCGCTCAGCTGCCCGACGGTGTCGGTCAGCATGGTCGGGAAGTGCAGCATGTCCTTGCGGTTCATCACGTACAGCTGCAGCTGATGCGTGGCAGTCGAGTTTGGTGTCTCCTCCAGCACGACCAGCTTGACGGGTCGGTTCACTAGCGGCGACAGGTCCGCCGTCGTCATCACCAGTCCATCCTCCAGCACGGTGAAGTACGGCAGTAACGTTGGTACTCTGTTCTGTCAAAGTATCTTCTATCATCATTAGCATCTTTTGCAATGGTTGCAGAATGGCTTGCACATCAGCGCTGATCCGATCGAAGCCGTGCCTGTTGGCGCCGTCTGCTTTGAAATTGAAGCTCCAATTTGAGCATTGAGAACGTATCATCCCCTCAAGCGCAACGATGCAACCGTAGCCTGACAGTTGATGATTAAAAGTAACTCCATCCTCTGCCGTCCGACCCTATAGTCAATAATTTCTCAGCCCACGTTGTGTGATCTGTGCCGCGCAATGGCGGGTTCTCGATATCGTGCCGGCTGGTGCTGCGTTGAAAATGGCTGAGCGCCCACAAGATAGGTTCATCTTCGTCGTCATCGTGTGCCTAACCTTTCGACCGATACCCGACCTGCGCCTAAAGCAGCACTTCACGCGAGCATCCTCCGTCAACTCGATCCAACTCGATGGGGTCAGGACAGAAAACACAGCCAGACAAGCAACATCATCCAATTGAAGTCTTCCGCGTCATTCAGCGTTTCCTCGGGCTTGCATTCCGTGCTGCCTGCGCTGCATCTTCTCCACGTTCATGTCAGGGTCGCTGCGCAAGGGTAAGCGGTCTCTCTGTATCGTGCTCTATCCCGTGTCCGTCCTTTTCCCAACGCGCGCGCGCGCTCGCTTATTCTCGTTGTTTAATGAATATTGAAAGTTAACGATGACTTTTATTATCTGCTCTTATTGCTGTTAATCTGCCTCGCTCGAGAGAGCGATCCATGCCGTCCGTCCGCCATGTCCAGGGGAAGTGGGTACGGCTTTTTGACACGGAGCGGCACGGTTCGCATCTGATAAGCCTGATGTTATATGCTCGCGTCAGCTGCGTGAGGAATTCTGTGGAGTTGCAATTTCTTGGTATTTCGTATGCACGTGACATCTGACATTGGGTCGTATATATATATAATATTTTCATTTGAATCCAATTCACCCACAACATTTTTTTCTCTCGATTCTATCGTTCCTTCCTGACGCGAAAATCTCAAATGCGTGGGTTTGTTGTTGCCCGCGCTTGTCGTCGTTTCACAATTTTCAATTCCGAAAGCAGTCGGAAAAGTGTTTTCCATTTCATTTCTCCTCTTACACGAACGATGTTGTTAGGCCATGCGCAAACGCGGGGGCAGGGTGACATCAAATGAAAAGAAATTCAATCAACTTTGTTGCGCCCGTGTTAGCGCCCGCTTCTATATGCCTGCGCTGCTTAAAAGGGTTCACAGGTCAACTGGATGTGTCTAGCTTCGCGTTTTGGAGAGACACGGAATCGATTTGCGTATTGCGTCTGGGTTCTCTTTTGCTGTCGTTTCACGGTTACATTTGTGTCAGTCAGTCGTGCAGTAACGCAGTCCGCCCGCACACTGCCCAGAGCAGCCTGCCATGTTGAACGAATTATCATTTAGCCCATTCCGAAGAAATATTCCACCGACGCGAGTGGTTTGCTAGCGAAGAAGAGACAAATGGAACCAACTCGCTAGTGCGCTAGTGCTAATTTTGATGTTGATTAGCAGCTTGCAGTCGAGTGGAAAATTCAGTCGCAGATATGATGCCCAGAGTCGCCACGCAGTCTGTGGTGTTTCTTCGTTACCAGTTGTAATTACTTTTGCTTCTTTGTTGAAAAATGGATGGTGGACTTTGCAACGACTGTGGGTGTTTTTTTCTTGAAACAAAAATTACCATAACACATTTTTTCTCCAAGAATAGATGTTGCTGTTTGGAACAATCCTCATTTGGCAGAGCTCGGTTGTAAAATGATCACAGCATCGCAACGTAAAGGATGTCATAAATTCTGGAAAGGTTATACGATTCTCAGAAATTGTTATTGGGATCGGACAACCTTCCCGAAAGTCGAACAGTCTTTATGCCGTGCAACTTTCGCATACTGCTCTGCGTCTCATATGGTCACCATGTGTTTTACTGACTCGTATGCTTACACATTGAAACATACGTTTTGCGTTTCTTCGCTTCAGTTCTGTACAACCGAAGCGATCTTCGTCAGTTCACTCTGTTTTCTGCCAGTGACGGCAATGTATCGTGGCGTTTGAGGAAGTTGTTTCAAATTGGCAGCAGTAGTTAGATCACGTTGCGGTCTTGCTCCAACACCGCGCACGGGAAGTCAGCGTCCGATCATCGAGAACTGGTAGATGTGTGATCGATTAGGTAACCGGCAGGGTTGTTGTGATCGGGTGGAATGAAATTCGATCGATCACTTATAATTGCCGCGGGTTTTAAAGCTAGATCTCCATTTTTCAAGCGAAAAGCTTCTTTGGAGGTCCGGCAATAGCTCCATTAGAAAGGTTCGGTTTACTGTTGGTGGTCAGTCGTGATCTTTCACGGCATTCCAGAGGAGATTCCTTGCCCGAAAGTGGTACAAATGTTTCCAACGTTGTAAATCGTTGTAGAGACACTTGTCTAGGCAAAACAAACATCCCGGACACATCGATCAATTAAGCTATTGACTCCGCTGTCGACGATCGGACGATAATCTGGCCCGGGAATGTTTGGAAAACTGAACCTTTGAGCGTTGCTTCAATTAATTCATACATTCCACCCCCTTGGTACCGGCGGTGCAACCCGTTCGATGTAAGATGATATCGTTGTCAACGTGTGCCTGCTGCTCTGGTCTGGTGGGTCAATTGTAGTTTTGACAGTCGAAAGTGGCCGGCGGAGCAAACAAACTCGATTAATTCTGACAGCTTTTCCATCCCGCTCCACGTACCGTGGTGATGGTGGTGGTGGTGGTGGTTTTACTATTCATGAGCCAGCAGCCGGCAGCACATTTTCTTCCGGCAACTAATTGCCTATCAAGTGGTGGGTGCGTATGTGTGTTTGTATATTCAACGCCTCTTCCTTCTCAAATCGAATCGAGAAACTATCCGTAACTTGACGTGGTGCTACTGGACGCGAGGCAAGTTTTGAATGGCAAACTAGCAGCATGATTACCATATGTGTGTGTGTGTTTGTCGTTGTTTTGTGTGGGCTGTGAAGGAAGCTGACGCAGAATGAGCCGACGGCCGCCTTGCGCCGGAAGTCGTACGTTGGCGAAGGGTGCGTAATGTAAACAAACGTCGAATAAATGAGGTTTGGGAACGGATTTTTCTCACCCTCGTCCAACAGGGGCCGGACCCGGAACTGTCCGGAAGAAAAGATTGGGTGATAAAATACGCTCGCCTCAGCTGAAGAAAGGGCGTGCATAAATTTGATCTTAACTCGTTTGCTGCCACTTGCGTGAAAGCAGGAATAGCTTTCGGATAAGTAAGTTAAAATAAGTTTTTAGCCGGGCAGCGATTGCAAGACGCTCCGTTGAGATTGATTAACCAGTTGGGATAGCCTACACCGTTTAATCTAGTGATAGCATATCCAACGGAAGGCTTGGTCAGCAAGATGTAAATGACCATCATACTTCGACACTTCCTAGGATTCGAAAGGGGTCATATACCGGTGGACGCCGCATAAATATTTAAATTGGTTGTAATGAAAATTTATTACACTACCGCTTCTCTCGCCAAAACGACCCGAAAAATACCTAAAGATCCCTCCGGCATGGTTTTGACTTTTCCATTGACTTGGTTAGCTCGGGCCGTCGCACTGAAACACCCCACACGCATAACGATGCCGGTGGTGACTTTTCCAGCTGGCATTAATTGGTCGCTTACTTTCATGCCACCCGGTCGGGAATGCGTATGGGATACGTTACCACCATCAGAAGCAGTTCTTGCGATTTGCCATTCCACCCGTTAATGCTAATCACGAGTTGCGGGAGACCCGCCCGGTTTCATGTAGCATTTGGAGAATTGAAAAAGAAATTCGCCCGTTTTTTTGTATTCTGCGAACTCCGCTATCAGACACGTGACACCCGGCGGGAGCGTTAATGCTCACGAATTCCGTAGAACCTGGTGCTCCAGCCCGCACCACACTCCGTGGCATTGCGGCAATCATAACTCGTAATTGGTGTCGCCCGCCGCAGTGACAGATGGTGTCAATGCGCCAAAATGGATCGGGGAGCCGGCTCACTCCAGAGTCGCGTTCCGTGGGATTTGCTGATTTAATGATGGACATTTGACGCGGAACATTAGAAGTTAGAAATGATTTAATGCACAAACATATATGACAGCGGTGGGTTGAGCAAAAATAAAAGAAACATAAATAAAGGCATATCCATTAATGGATTCATTAGTCACTTGTCACACGCAAAACCATGTCATCATGCATTTTTAGTGACTGGTTTGTGTACGGCGATTTAGAAACGCCGAACCGAAAAAAAACTTACTGCAATTGTTTCGTGCTCGATTATTCATGTCCTCGCCAATGGTGGATGCTGTCAGGATGATGCTAGATTTACACCGTTCTGCACTAGCCTACTAGCCTACCGACAACCGGAACACAGAAACCTTCCTCGTCGCCCTGTTACTTGCAGCTCGAAAGAACCCGTCCGGCTGACGAGCGCTGATGTGATGGGCCCGCGCGTACCCCCAACTAAACAATACCCGGTGAAAAAGAACAGAAAAGCCAAAAGAATGTGTCGATGTAAACGCACACACACACAAAAACACTCGCATAGTTCGCGGCTTACCGCGTTTGTTTCTCTCTAACGAAGCGCAACATTGGACAAAAGCACACAGACACCCGCCACGCGCGGGACAGATGCATATATTCGGAATTAAATTTGATTGGGTAAGCCTTTCGCCATCACCAGCGGTCCATCGAACCGAAATCGCGATATCGATGCGCGTCGTTCGCTCGTTAATTGAATCAGCGCGGCTGATTGCGATCATGTTTTATGAATCGATGCCCAGCCCGCGATCAATAATGTGCATTTATTCGCATTCGAGCGGGTTGTATCCCACCGCACACACGCACACACACACGAGCACTAACGACAGCCGGCAGGAATGTTGCCTCGACTGGTGAGGTTTTTCGGGAATGCATTTAGCGATGATCCATATTTCATCCATTAGTGCGGTGCGCGTTTTGTGCGTCGGTTTTAATTACTCATGCACCGGAAATTTGCTCTGGTGAGGCAAACAAAAAAGAGCAACACGGGGCATCAACACGAGATGGGTGGGTGGGTAGAATATTGTTAGCGTCCGGGTAGCTTGTGCCGGGCATCCCAGTCATTCCACTCATTTCTGTGTGTGCTGGCTGTGTTGTATGCGTTTGCGTTGTTAATTTCGACGCAAAATCATTTAAGTTTTCGATTCGGCACGATGAAGCGATGTGCCGGGAGTTTGTTTTTTTCGGCTGAGCACTCTGCATCGACCGACATAGGAATGATAGAAGCGCTGTGCGACCGACTCTGCATTCTTGTGGTGTGTTCTGGTGTCTGTCGATTTGTGTCTTCATTTGCGAGAGAGATTTACTCAACAAATTCGCATGAAAAACACGGACACACGGACCATTTTGTGCCATTTTTTTTGTTTATGCACATCCTTTCTCGCTAACGCGATGTGTGCGACGCGCCGAACGAAGCGCGAAGATGAGCGATGCAATCGACGCACTTCATGATCGCGTCGGGAAAGCGGGTCGATTGTGTTGATTGAATTAATTGTTTATTAAGTGGTTTTTCTCCGTGCGGCAAATGTCCGGCGCGCTTGAGATAACGCGGTTTAGTGGCCGCCCGGGGTGTGTCCGAGCAGTGCGTACATAAAATAAGCATAAAGCGGAACCTTTGGGGTGCAGCCGGTCGGGGTCGTGCCTGTCGGAATCGACCGAAAGTGTTATCGTGCATGAGATGGATATTTTTTGTGTCAACAAAAAAAATCCCTAATTGCTCGCTGACGGCACGGTGTCGTGCCGTTTCCTTCGCGGTGCGTGATCGCAAAAGTGGACCAAACGCATTACAAACATCAGGTTTGAATCTCTCCGGAGCGATCGTTTTAAATATGGATAAATGCTAAACGCAGGACAACGAAGGGGGGCGAGCGACCATTAAAAGGCCACCTTGGCAACAGAGTTACACGAGTGCGGCGAACCAAAGGTCAGAAATAAATCAAATCCCCCAGAACACGATTACGCGGTGTCTTCGGTGAGTTCTACAGCGATGTCCCTCCGGCGAAGGGAACGCATCAGAAGGGCGGCGGTCACCGTAATAAAGCACGGAATTAAACGCTCGTTGCGTGTCACGGCGTTGAGGGGAACGCTGTATGGGTGTGGTATTTTGGGGTACTTTTACCCCGATCACCTTTTTTAACGCGTTGTTGTGGTGACATTTAAGGGCACGCTCGAAAGTGTCGCACTTTTTATGTAATCTTAGGCAGATTAAACGAAATTCCGATGAAGGATGGACGGTCTGCTCGGAGGCTCGTGCTCCGGCACACGATGATCCAAGGGTGGACAATGGGTGAAAAATGTACTGCAATGGATTTGTTTATCTGTATACATCAGGTTAGCTAAGAAATGGAAACCACGAACATATAATTGTAAATATGGACACGTTGCATCCATGAATATGGATGATATAAGCTCATTAAACTGAATTGGATATGGATTGAAAATGATATCAAATTCATGATTTATATGCCAATCCAATTTGTGATTTTGTAATTATTTTAAAAACGTATGTAAACCTTGATGCGTTTGTATTTTTGTTAAGCATATGTTGAGCCTAAAATGATTGAATATCATTGAATATCATCCAATATCTCTAGCTCTTTGTTGTCGACTGTACGATCATCTTAGTATGATGTATGGACCAATGCATGTTTCAACACATATGGACCTTTTTTAATATATTGTTTGAGCTAAATTTGGGGTTTGAACGCTTCAGTAACTTGAACCGAACAACAATTTAACAATTTAATTTAAATTATTTACCATGAGGTTCATTTGCCTCATCTTTATATGCCACTATCTAGATGTCTCACTTAGCACTCTAAGAATATGAATATTAGCACATTGAAGAATATGGAAAAAGAATGGAAAA
Source organism: Anopheles cracens (assembly GCA_002091845.1). NCBI lineage: Eukaryota > Metazoa > Arthropoda > Insecta > Diptera > Culicidae > Anopheles > Anopheles cracens. Next base: position 31,362 of record KZ067931.1, read on the forward strand.
AATGCAATGTCCACTCATTGCTCCGAGCTGGACCACTGTGCGACGATATGAATTTATGGGGCAAGATTGAGCTCTAGCCTGTTTAATGGCTGCTCATGGAAAAGCAGAACCAACCACGTGGTGTACCGAAGGCGTTGGCTTTTGGCCGTTAAAAGTTTACTGACGATTAAAACTTTAGAGAAGTGATTCACCGTATCTTATCCACGTCAGCTTTACTCTTCCACGCGTTTCTTCCAACACTCACTGCACTCATGGGGCGTGCCGGAGAAGTTGCTTGTAAATAATTTTCTAAAAAATCATGCCGATCATGCTAAAAGCATGTGCGCGCTGCACATAGCCCTCTCCGGGGCGTAATTAGCACGTATCAAAATGTCTCGCCCGCCGAAGGCAACCACGAGCGTCTTGGCTAGAAATATTCGTAATCTTTTCCACATTTATGTGAAAACCATCTCCACAAAACTTTCGTACGAGTTTGCCGCTACTGCCGCAGCGGCGGTAGATTACCGGCCTATGATGATGGCGATGATGATCGGCCTCGACTGAGATGTTCCTGAATGTTTCATACTCGTACGAAGCTCTATCCCAACGCACTGGTGCCCGGGTGTTGGAAAAACGCATCATGCACATGTGGCAATGTGGTGTGCGCATGATGTGCGCACCCCCTCGTGCTCTATGTCTCGTGTATCTCCATTCAGCCGCTCGAATGTCTCGTATGTCTCCAGTCGCAGCAGAGTGTTTGCATCCATCTGAGAGGCGAAGTTTTAAGGTCTGTCATTACATTACGGGCGTTGGGTGTGTTGGGGTTGGATGGGGGACGACTCCTCCCTAGATAGGGAAGCGTAATGATGCAGCAGTCTCGGATGGCTTTGTGTCCCCCCCCCCCAAAAAAAAAAACAAACCCGGGGATCTTTATCCAAGAAGGGTCGATGTTTTCATGCCAGCCTCATTCGCCGTCTTTGTCGCGCAAACGCTCGACTTTCGGCTCGACTTTATGCTGCTGTTGTTTTGTCGTTTGAATCCTGCAAGAAGCTGTCTCGCGCTGTGGTGAACACGGCGACCCTCTCGGCGATACCGTCTGTGTCGTCCGGATCCATCCCCACATCACTTTTGACATCGCGCACATGCCCGGCGCATACGGTAGCAGAGACAGGAGCACGAGCGGTCTCTTCTGCCCCCGTGCGTTTGCATCTTGCGAAAGTTTTGCGGTACGCTTGTGCGAATATTCTGCGAGAGGTAGCACGCGCGCGCGCCTGTGTGTGTGTGTGCTTGTTGGCACGAAAAACACCGAACCATAATGGGCTCTCCGCAGGGGCTGCTCCGGTAGCTCGCAGGACGCAGAGCAGAGGAAACACGACTGGAGTCTACAAATTGCCCTGGTGTTGTAACTGCGCACGCTTACGGCGTGGTGTTTCAGAGGTTTCACGATCCTTATTATGTTGTTGTTTTCCCCGCATAGCCCACGACTCAGGACAGGATATACCACTTTTGATGAATAAGGTGTTCTCGTACGGTGAATGAAAAAAACGTACACGGAGAAACAAAGGTTCACAAGCGGGTTAGCTCCTTAACAAGAAGAAAGGGCGCCCCCAGTCCCGGCGCTCATCTCCCGTGCCTTTTGTGCGTGGAACGAAACTGAACTGGAAGAAGCGTCCGGATACCCGCCCGGAAACCCCGGTACAGCACGCGCGTGAAACAAAGCGTTTCATGCAGCAGGACGCAGCCGGTTTTGTGCGATATAACGGCAAAAAATCGCGTTCACTGGAAGGAGGCGGCTTTTCCGCTGTTTTTTGTGAGGCGAGGTGCGCTTCAGATTTTCTTCCTGTGTTCTGATTTGGGCTCACACTCAAAAGTCCTGGAGAAGTTTTTTTTATTTGTTCGGAAAGCCGTCCGTGCTATTTGATGGTGCTGGGTTTGGAAAGGAAGTAGCATTGTTATGATTTTGTGTTATGCTCTCCCCTCGTTCCCGCTGCGTTGAGATTCACCAAGCAGTTCAAAGCATCGTTTATGCTTCTATATCTGTGTTGAATACTGTTCTTTTTTATGCTCCGCAATGGAAGCCCGAGGCGAAGAACAGGACGATGCGCGGGCACGAGTTTCTTGATCGAATTCGACGTAGGCTTAATTTATAATTTCAAAGATTGCCTCCTTAAATCCTCCTTTGGGCGAGTTTGTTTGTGCGTTTGTGTGCGATTATATTTTTGCTGAGCTAAGCACCGCCTGCGGTGCTGCTGAAGGGTGAACCTAGACGGCGGGAAAGAAAAAGAAACCACCGAAATGAAATCCTTTGGAATGTTACACATCAAAGATCGCGATCCAGCGCTTGAGATCCTGCTGCTGTTGCCGCCTATGCTTGGTGGGATGTGTATTTACGACGCTACTTTGCAGCAGACGGAACAAAAACAATCGATTTTGTCGTCGTTTCGCGAACGAATCTTTCTCCTTGTTTCAATTTCCGAGCATTTATCGAATGCATTTTATGGGGTTTTTGGATGATTTTAAGATGTACATTTTTTTTATATTGAAGCAATGATTTTCAACAATCATTTTCTTTCCCGAAATGTTTTTCAACAAATTGAATGTGGCGTAGGTATATTTTGTATGAAATACATCGATTTATTTAGAAAAATATCTTATAATACGTGTAAAGCACAATAAGAATTCATAATTTGAAGTAACAGAAATGTGGGCATCATACAATATTGTTGCAAAAAAAACCCTGCACCGGAACGACGGCAGGGTGCAGCGACTTGCATAATGTTACCGTCTCTCGCTGCTTTTATGATTTCGATTATTTGATTGTTTTCATGTTCCGCTGACTTTGTGCTCGATTGTGTTTCGAGCCGGGGGATCGTCCGCATCGTCCGGTGCGTTCCCAGTTTCTTGAATCCGCACATCGCACGCTTGTTTCCGTCGTCGTCGTTCGAAGAACAGGAAAGCCGATCCGCTCCCTAAGACCCGGGGGTCGTTTGTTCAAATGCTTCGCGGGCAACAGGAAACTATTAACAAAATAAATAATTGAGAAGCACGTTGGGCGAACCGAATATGCGAACCGCGAGGGCAATGGAACGCGCGAGATCGAATAAAATCATGCATCGGGAGAGGGGAGAGAAAAGTTCAATCAATCGATCGATGCGTGTATGTGTGTGCTTCTTTCCATGGTCAAGGTTGACTGCAGCTGGTCGTCTGCTCTCCCTCGTATCATATTCTCCCCGTTTCGGTGCTTGCATGAATGTGCATTATTTGTGTTGTAATTTATCGTGCCAAGCTTTATCGCGACGCACCTCCGAACGCATCGCCATTCAAGCCCGACGGGAAATTATAAGTCGTGAAAAATCAAACATTGTGTCCCTTTCAGTTGCAGCGGCAGTTGCTGTTTGTTTATAATCTTCCGCGTACACAACACCAGAGCACATCTCGCTGGTGGGATTGAAATTTTGGATAAATAAAAACCCAAACCCCAATTACTGCGGGGCTCGTCCGGATCACATTCTGATGCATATCACCTTTTAGTAGCGTTTTCCCCCATCCTCTGGGTTTGCAAAAGCAAACACAAACACATTAGGGGTCGAACGCTCTCTGCCGTGCCGGCTCCCGTGCGTGATTAATTGTCGGGTGGCGCAGGTTTATTTATAGTTCGGTTTGCAAAATGAGCTCTCCGTGGTGAGCCCGGTCAGTTCGCCGGATCTTCTCGCGTTTTGGTGCGTTTAAAGTTACGCAGGCACGCACGTACGCACACGTGTTTCCGTTCCGACCTGGGTGGGGGAAAATAACTACGTGGAATGCAGATAAAAAAAAAAAACAAAACACGCGCCGTGCGTGGAGAACGGAAACAAAACAGTTTCGCTGGAAGCAGCTGAAATTTCGCTCGCCATCTTTCCGGGAACAAGAACGCTGCTCGGGTTTTCCACCGCGCTGCTGCTGCTGCTGCATGTGTGTATCGACACGGAACGATCGGTGGCCGGTTGAAAGTGAAGCGCGAAGGTAGCGAGACGGATTGACAGATCGTTTCCTTCCCCTTTCGTTTGCGGTTGCATGCCCGGACCGGAGAGGGGGCGGATGTTGTCATCGCAACGTTGCAGAAAATCGAAACCGACTAACCCAGTGACGATCCAGGGCGCGGAAGCCGCGCGACGTCCCGTGCACTGTTTGCTGGACCGGAAAGCTGTATGTATGTGTGTTTGTTTGAGTGTGGCGTTGCGGTTCGCGATCTTTTCCCTTTTCTGTGTCTTTCCGCGTCGATCCCTTCGTGGGTGCGCCCTTTCACAGTGTGGGACCGACTGGGCTGGGATGAGAACCGGCCAGTCGTTGTTTCATACGTGTGTGAGCATGTGTGTGCCTACTCATTCCGCGTTCGATTGCTTTATTGCTAGCCCGCTAGCTAATTGATATTGACGCAGCGCACAACGGCGGTAGAAGAGAACACGGTGTAGCAAACCACACGCGAAGGCAAGTCGGCGGGAAACAAATTGACAGTGCCCTTTAATTCGAGCACTTGGGAGGGAAATATGGCGCGTTAATGGTTCACTCTGTGTGTTACATTGTTGCATTATTGATTCGTTCCACTTTTCCGAACTCGACCTGTGAGTGTATTGTTCTCCGAATTTATTTACTTTTTTTTGTGTAAGAAATTTCCAGAGGAACTCGAGGATATAATATAGGATGAGTGTTTCACTTCTCGGCCCCGTGTGACATGGAAAAGCTTTTCAGCGCTTTTTTCAAAACTATTTTCCGCCGGGCAAGGGTTTTAAATTGCACGGTCACAAAGTCCTGAAGACACAACAGCTGGTGTGTGTGTGTGTTCGAGCCCTCGATGCATTCGACGGCTTCTAGACACGAGCGTGTAGCATTAAAAATACAACAAAAAAACCGTACAAGGATTCTTATACGAAATTTGCTAGGTGTGTGCGCGTGTGAAGCGTGGAGTGTTTCTTTATCCTTTCGCACACCAACCAACTGGCCAGATTCCTGCGCGTCCTACCGACCAACGCAGCTTGAGTCGCTGCAGCGACGACACATCGATGGCTGCATGTGGAACAACGAGCGGACGAAGTGGAT
>KZ067931.1:43921-61491 GCA_002091845.1 Anopheles cracens
TTTTTTTTTTCTTCTTTGATTCACATTGCAAGGATGCGTATCGATTATGTGTAGAGAAAACGGTTCGTTACTTTTGACCGTACTTCTTGCTTCTTAAGACGGTTCGGGAAACTCCGATGGGAGATTGACGCCGAGAGGGTTTTCCTGTCGTGCTGTGCTGCTATTTTATACTTCCTGCGCTCGTTCATCTGGACAAGATGGTCAGGATGTCTCGGGCGGGGAACCTTTTGCGTGAAACCCTTCTCAACCGAATCGAGCGGACAGAGTCAGCCTGGTCAGCGCGTGGGACGATGATCCCGACGAGGTTCGGAATGTACAAACTGAGGTTAAAGCGATACGCTGTAATCTAAAATGAAGTCACATCCAGTTCATGAATATATAACTTGACCTTACTGATGTTGTTATCAGGCAGCCTGGTGGTGAAGCGCCCTGACACGCCGTCCATTTGCGAGTGGATAGTTTGCTTAGCATTAGCAAAATGTTGTTTCGCACAATATCTTACTTGGAAATTTTGTGCTTAAACGTACATCTCTTTCGTATAGCATTTTAAAACGTAGTGTTTATAGGGAAGAAAACCAAGGAATAATAAACTGTTTTAGAAACATAATCTCAGCCTATTTTAAACAGTAAAGTGTACACTGCTTTTTCGAACGTCTAAACTATGACGGCGGAAAAAGAAGCTGCCGTACACAATCTCATTATGCGTTCTCTTTATCCGCTCGAATAACATAGTTATGCTACTGCAATATGCTGGTTCCAGGTTATTTCCATCAAGTACATTGCTTCATGCTCCTTCGGATACTAGGGTACTCTAAGCTTCTCTTCTCTTTTGCACTGACTGCACATGTATTTGCCATGAACCATCCGCTAGCAACATGATGACTCCTATACTAGTAACGAAAATGAAGAATTCTCGGTGGGATAGCTCTCGATAGCAAGGTAAAAACGTACATAATTTGTTTTTTTTTTCTTCTTTGATTCACATTGCAAGGATGCGTATCGATTATGTGTAGAGAAAACGGTTCGTTACTTTTGACCGTACTTCTTGCTTCTTAAGACGGTTCGGGAAACTCCGATGGGAGATTGACGCCGAGAGGGTTTTCCTGTCGTGCTGTGCTGCTATTTTATACTTCCTGCGCTCGTTCATCTGGACAAGATGGTCAGGATGTCTCGGGCGGGGAACCTTTTGCGTGAAACCCTTCTCAACCGAATCGAGCGGACAGAGTCAGCCTGGTCAGCGCGTGGGACGATGATCCCGACGAGGTTCGGAATGCGCGAGAAAACTAGTGTGTATTTGGTATTGTACTCTCTTCATACGCGGAATCGATACCCATATACGGTTGAATTATCTTTGGAAAGCTTATTTAAGTCCCTTGCATGCATGGGATTTTTCCGCACAAAACAATGCACTTGAAATGTTTTCGAAAAGGGCGTTGGTTTGCGCTCGGCAAACTGTAATTTCACTTCCGAGAAGTGGAAAATAATTTCATTCCGGATGTCGTGCGGCCCGTGTACGTTAATTTCTGCGACTTGCTGGAACAGACCCAATCAATTTAAACTGAATTCTAACCCACTTATGTCAGCTTCTGCCTGTTCGGAAGCAACCGGTTTTGTGTGTTGTGTTGTTGCCACCTACGGAGAGGCTATCTTAAGCTTTACCACCACCACAGCAATGTTTACCCAGGGCGCTGTAGGAAGCCGAACGGAGGAGTTGGCTTGAGATAAATTTTCCGCTTTTTGCCGTTTGCTCATCCACCCTTCTTTGCGATCTTTGCCTTGCGGGGTAAACGTTAGAGATAGGATGTGGGTGTACTTATTTAAGGAAAATAGCCTCAAGAAATGTGCTTTTTAGGTGTGCGTGAAGGAGAAGTTGCAAACGAAGAATTGTGAAAGGGATTCGATGTTCGGCAACGATGAAAGAGTTAGAATAAAGTAGCAAAATGTTGTTTCGCACAATATCTTACTTGGAAATTTTGTGCTTAAACGTACATCTCTTTCGTATAGCATTTTAAAACGTAGTGTTTATAGGGAAGAAAACCAAGGAATAATAAACTGTTTTAGAAACATAATCTCAGCCTATTTTAAACAGTAAAGTGTACACTGCTTTTTCGAACGTCTAAACTATGACGGCGGAAAAAGAAGCTGCCGTACACAATCTCATTATGCGTTCTCTTTATCCGCTCGAATAACATAGTTATGCTACTGCAATATGCTGGTTCCAGGTTATTTCCATCAAGTACATTGCTTCATGCTCCTTCGGATACTAGGGTACTCTAAGCTTCTCTTCTCTTTTGCACTGACTGCACATGTATTTGCCATGAACCATCCGCTAGCAACATGATGACTCCTATACTAGTAACGAAAATGAAGAATTCTCGGTGGCAACTCGACCCTTAGTTTATCCACTCTCGGGGTTGGTGCATCGTGTGCGAATGGCCCGGCCCTCAGCTTAGGGAGACCGAATTGTAAACATATTATTTTGGGCGAAAATTTCAGACCACTGTACGTGTTTTGCACTATATTTTCACTGGAGCATAGTTCACCATTGTTGTGCATTTTCGCGAGAAAACTAGTGTGTATTTGGTATTGTACTCTCTTCATACGCGGAATCGATACCCATATACGGTTGAATTATCTTTGGAAAGCTTATTTAAGTCCCTTGCATGCATGGGATTTTTCCGCACAAAACAATGCACTTGAAATGTTTTCGAAAAGGGCGTTGGTTTGCGCTCGGCAAACTGTAATTTCACTTCCGAGAAGTGGAAAATAATTTCATTCCGGATGTCGTGCGGCCCGTGTACGTTAATTTCTGCGACTTGCTGGAACAGACCCAATCTTTTTAAACTGAATTCTAACCCACTTATGTCAGCTTCTGCCTGTTCGGAAGCAACCGTTTTTGTGTGTTGTGTTGTTGCCACCTACGGAGAGGCTATCTTAAGCTTTACCACCACCACAGCAATGTTTACCCAGGGCGCTGTAGGAAGCCGAACGGAGGAGTTGGCTTGAGATAAATTTTCCGCTTTTTGCCGTTTGCTCATCCACCCTTCTTTGCGATCTTTGCCTTGCGGGGTAAACGTTAGAGATAGGATGTGGGTGTACTTATTTAAGGAAAATAGCCTCAAGAAATGTGCTTTTTAGGTGTGCGTGAAGGAGAAGTTGCAAACGAAGAATTGTGAAAGGGATTCGATGTTCGGCAACGATGAAAGAGTTAGAATAAAGTAGCAAAATGTTGTTTCGCACAATATCTTACTTGGAAATTTTGTGCTTAAACGTACATCTCTTTCGTATAGCATTTTAAAACGTAGTGTTTATAGGGAAGAAAACCAAGGAATAATAAACTGTTTTAGAAACATAATCTCAGCCTATTTTAAACAGTAAAGTGTACACTGCTTTTTCGAACGTCTAAACTATGACGGCGGAAAAAGAAGCTGCCGTACACAATCTCATTATGCGTTCTCTTTATCCGCTCGAATAACATAGTTATGCTACTGCAATATGCTGGTTCCAGGTTATTTCCATCAAGTACATTGCTTCATGCTCCTTCGGATACTAGGGTACTCTAAGCTTCTCTTCTCTTTTGCACTGACTGCACATGTATTTGCCATGAACCATCCGCTAGCAACATGATGACTCCTATACTAGTAACGAAAATGAAGAATTCTCGGTGGGATAGCTCTCGATAGCAAGGTAAAAACGTACATAATTTGTTTTTTTTTTCTTCTTTGATTCACATTGCAAGGATGCGTATCGATTATGTGTAGAGAAAACGGTTCGTTACTTTTGACCGTACTTCTTGCTTCTTAAGACGGTTCGGGAAACTCCGATGGGAGATTGACGCCGAGAGGGTTTTCCTGTCGTGCTGTGCTGCTATTTTATACTTCCTGCGCTCGTTCATCTGGACAAGATGGTCAGGATGTCTCGGGCGGGGAACCTTTTGCGTGAAACCCTTCTCAACCGAATCGAGCGGACAGAGTCAGCCTGGTCAGCGCGTGGGACGATGATCCCGACGAGGTTCGGAATGTACAAACTGAGGTTAAAGCGATACGCTGTAATCTAAAATGAAGTCACATCCAGTTCATGAATATATAACTTGACGTTACTGATGTTGTTATCAGGCAGCCTGGTGGTGAAGCGCCCTGACACGCCGTCCATTTGCGAGTGGATAGTTTGCTTAGCATGAATAAAATAGTGGATGTGCATTGTGTTCCTGTTTTGAACTATTGATGCGTTGGTTGATAGAATCTCAAGAGAGAGAAACGAGAGTGTTCGTCCAGAAGACGGTGTTCATTTATTGAAATAGTTCGATAAGGGTAAATTGGGCAAAACTGCTCGGGCAGCATCTTGATAGCACGGGATCTTGGACGATATATTCCCGACATGGCTAGTGTTATTTGAGAGAAAAAAAAACTGTAGTAATGAGAAAACGACGAAAGCATGCATATCTCCTAACTCACTAATGTCTCGTCTCATTGGTCAATAATTTATTCCGGGCCATTAACATCGCAAGTCGGCGTGTTCACCAGACATCCCAAAACTGGAGCAAAACTCTTCATCTTCGTGACCCGGCACCTGTGTTCGTTGTCTGCAAAATTGTCAGTCTTCCAAAAATGCGCTCCCAGAGCAGCACTACCCGCTGACAGGGCATCCCCGACAGCCGATGGGTGTTTTATTGAGAAAATACTCTCTCACTCCCAGTAGTCACCGTGGGAAGGGTATTAGATTTTATCGGTGAAAATAAAATTATCGCTACTATACGCGATAAAAATAAAGCTACTTGCTGGTCAGTGGTGGTGCGGCACGGTAGGTGAAGGGACGCACAGGTGAAAAGGCAACGCGGCTGCCCGTGTAAATGTGTTGACGACGCTGTGCGGTGAGAAATTGCCGTCAAAAAAGGTTTGAGGCTTTCTTCGAAATCACTTGGGAAAATGCTTCGGCCGTCCTTTGCAAACCTGTAGTACGTTCACAGTAAGCCAGAAATGTGCATTATTATCCTTAACGAGCTGGTGGGACTTGTAACGAGTGGCACTTGCGATGAACAAACACGTAGACCGCAGCACCATTAGTACGTAGGAATATAAGTAATTGAATTCCTGTGGGATACTGACTGCCTATCAGCTCAAGTTTGATATTAATTTTCGCTCTTCTATTTTCTTCTCTTTCATGTCGTGGCTTTCGGACATCTTCCCGCAAATTCGCAAATGGCAGCTGGCCTAAAATGTAAGTAACTGCGGAGATACTCGCCTGCTCGCTGGAGGGAAAACTAATACTAATTGCTTTTTTCTCTGTCTCTCGCTTCTCCACCACTAGATACCGACAATCAGCGTGTCATCATCCACGTGAAGGATGTGAACGACGAGCCGCCCTACTTTATCAACCGTCCACTGCCGATGCAGGCGGTAGTGCAGCTGAATGCGCCGCCGAACACGCCCGTCTTCACGCTGCAGGCACGCGATCCGGATACCGATCACAACATCCATTACTTCATCGTACGTGACCGGACCGGCGGGCGGTTCGAGGTGGACGAACGTTCCGGCGTGGTGCGAACGCGCGGTACCGACCTCTTCCAGCTGGACATGGAGTACGTGCTGTACGTGAAGGCGGAGGATCAGAACGGGAAGGTGGACGACCGGCGCTTCCAGAGCACGCCCGAGGAGCGGCTGTCGATTGTCGGCGGTAAACGTGCGCCCCAGTTCTACATGCCAAGCTACGAGGCGGAAATTCCGGAGAACCAGAAAAAGGACTCCGAGTAAGTAGTGCTGAGAATTGGGCATTCGGCAATGCGCTGCACGGCTGGGTTGCTGCGACCGTTACGTAACCACTTCCGCTTCCGTTCTTTTCTCTGCAGCATTATCTCGGTGAAGGCAAAATCGTTCGCCGATCGCGAAATTCGATACACGCTGAAGGCCCAAGGCCAGGGCGCTGGAACGTTCAACATCGGGCCCACGTCGGGCATCGTGAAGTTGGCGAAGGAGCTGGATTTTGAAGATTTGCGTCAACCGCACGTCTACTCGCTGGTCGTTACGGCCACGGAAGATTCGGGTGGCTTTTCCACTTCGGTTGAGGTTTGTACGGTAGCTGACTGGCCTTGGTGGAGGAGAATCTAAAACGTGGCTTCTTTTTTCTATTCTATAGCTCACGATACGCGTGACGGACGTGAACGATAATGCACCGAAGTTCGAGCTACCCGACTACCAAGCGCACAACGTCGATGAGGACATCCCGCTCGGAACGAGCATCCTGAAGGTAAAGGCAATGGATGCCGATTCGGGTGCGAATGCACCGAGATTGAGTATCTCGTGTCGGATGACCACTTTGCCGTCGATTCGAACGGCATTATCGTGAACAACAAGCAGCTCGACGCGGATAACAACAACGCCTACTACGAGTTCGTCGTAACCGCCAAGGATAAGGGCGAGCCGGCCAAGACCGGCACGGCGACGGTGCGCGTCTACACGAAGAACAAGAACGACGAGGAGCCCAAGTTCAGCCAGCAGGTGTACACCCCAAACGTGGACGAGAACGCGGGCCCGAACACGCTCGTGACGACGGTTGTGGCCTCGGACAAGGACGGCGATAACGTGCGGTTCGGGTTCGTCGGTGGCGGTACCAGCAGCGGGCAGTTCGTGATCGAAGAGATCACGGGCGTGATCCGGCTGCACAGTAAGGCGATCTCGCTCGATCGGGACAAGTATGAATTGAATGTAACAGCTATGGATGATGGGTCGTGCTGCGTCAACGGTGACGCAACGATCCATACATCTACAGCTGTTGTCGTTGTGTTCATCACCGATGTGAACGACAACAAGCCGGTGTTTAAGGACTGCGGTACGTACTATCCGAAGGTGGAAGAGGGCGCTCCGAACGGTAGCCCGGTCATCAAGGTGCAGGCCACCGACGAGGATAAGGGTGTCAATGGGCAGGTAGGTCGTACTTCGCACAAGTCTGTTTCGCGAAAACACTAACCGGTTTTGTTCCGTTTTTTCCCAGGTGAAATATTCGATCGTACAACAACCGAACCAAAAAGGCACCAAGTTCACCGTGGACGAAGAAACGGGCGAGGTGTCCACGAACAAGGTGTTCGATCGCGAGGGAGATGATGGCAAGTTCGTGTCCGTGACGGTGAAAGCGACCGATCAGGGTGAACCCAGCCTGGAAGGCGTCTGTTCATTTACGGTTGAAATTACGGATGTGAACGACAACCCGCCACTGTTCGATCGACAGGTAGGGACAGTCCAAGCATTGGCATAACATCCCCCATACTTATTACCATATCGTTGCCATCTTCTTTTAGAAATACGTCGAGAACGTGAAGCAGGATGCAAGCATCGGAACAAACATCCTGCGCGTGTCCGCCTCCGACGAGGACGCGGATAATAATGGTGCCATCGTGTACACGCTGAGCGCTCCGCACAGTCCGAACGATCTGGATTACTTCGAAATTCAGCCGGAATCCGGTTGGATCGTGTTGAAGAAGCCGCTGGACGTAAGTATTCTTTGATTCGATTACCGAAACCTGTACCACGATCGATTCGATTCCTTCCGTCTTCCCCCACGTCTCTGTCCTTTCCCTTGACTCTCCACTCCCGAACATTACGATTCGCGTCTGAAACATTAGTTCAACAACCTATCCAGTGCATTCTATGATCCGGAAAGAGATTGCATCGGCCGTACTGAGTAACCCCTTCTGAGGGGGCCGTTTGTTGGCGAGGTTAGCATATAGCGAACGATGTGTGTCGAGTATGAAGACGAGTGTGGTGTTCTTGCCTTCGTAACTCTATGGCTGCCGCAGACAACGTTTGATTTCAATAGCACCTTGCTAGGTGGATGGGTTGAGACGAAACATGATCTGTTCGTAAATAGCGCGAGAGAGAGAAAGAGAGAAAATAAGCTGAAGATTCAATTCAAACAGTCGTTATGATTTCTCCTCCGGTGTGTGCGATAGTTACCGATATTTTGGTTGTTGTCTTTTTTCGTTTTTGTGGTATGAATTTGGTTTGAATGACTTGGTTACCATAAAACTGCACCGTATTTTTACGTGATTTTTTTGTTTTCTTTTTATGACCTCATTATTTCGATGGATAATGATTGATTGTAAAACGGTATACATATACTATCTGAAATTATATTGATACATGGATAAGGGAATGATAGGTTTAGAGGACATATTGAAAAAAAGGATTTCTTCAAGCCTTTTGAAACGAGAAATATTTTTTGAGATCATTCGCCAACTTCGTGTCGCCAATTTTTCGGAAACGATCTACTCAGTCTCAGTTTTTTGTATGAGTAAATTGGATTTTTCTTCATCACGTTTGTTTTGTTTTTGGCTTTCAGTTGTGGTCAGACATACGTTCTGAGTTAAAGGCAGTAGCACACAACTTTTTACTCCCCCCAGATTTTGTTTGCTTTCACTCATCGATCACAACAAGACACTCTACAGACACAAACATGAGCGACACCATCATCAAGCGAGTCTCTAGGTTCCGGGTAGAACTTGGAAGGAGTTTCGGTTTTGATTTGATGTTTTGTTTCGATATGGCCTCTTTATCTTTTAGGTTGTGTTATCTGATTTTTGAACACTAAGATGTATCGAACCATTGTTTTCGGTTCTCGTTGCGAATGCTCGATTTTCGTTTCTCCCCCCAACCCATACACGCGATCCTTGCATGAGAATATCCTTCTTGAGTTTCCATCTGTATTGCTTCCGAAACTGTAAAGCAAGATCACTCACTGATGTCGTGGAAAGATGGAGCAAAGCAAAGAAAAACTTCCGATCGCGTACTTTGCTCCATGTTTCTGTCACTGCTTAAGGAATGTTTATTTGAAACGTTTTGTTCAGATAACCGTAGTGTGGTGAGAGTGATATGTTTAATCGTTTAGTTTGATCGAAAAGAAATCTCGTAACATTATGTTTTACCCTCTTCCGTTCGGTATACTTAAACTCTTCCGTTCCAACTGCACTCTTAAATGGCGTTTCGTTCGATGAGTTGTTATTGAATGTTTGTTATTTTCTTTTCTCGTTTCCGTTGATTTCTGGATATCCGTTTCCAACGTATTGAATCGATTTCCTTGATTGATCGCATACCGAATCCTTCAAGGGCTGCTACTCCGTAAGTAGCGCGTGTTAGCGTCAGCCCACAATATTTCTAGCACAGAGAGTTTTGTATCGCTATGTTCGTTGTAATAACTGAAGCTTCGGTCTGGAATAATTCTTGCGTGATGTGTAGCATCTACGACACATATGCATTGGTAACTAAAAACGATCGTCATATCACGAAAGATTGGAAGAAACGCGATACTCTGCACATGTACCCTGTGTTCTGTGGTAGCCTACAAATTAAATAACGCTTTTGTGTAAACATCCAAAAACAACACCTTAATCCGTCCTTCCCATGATACAAAAAAATCACCATCGTATGACAGAACGGTAACCAAAGCTAGTGGTAAAATCGTTTCCGAAAAGGGATGCCAGCTTTTCCAGTCTTTTGAACATTCAGTTGCTGATTCCATGTTATGTTCAGTTTCAGTGACCAGATAGTTTTACTCCTAATTTGGCGGGATTTTTGTTTTGAAATTTTGATTTTATCTCCCAACTTTGCTGAAACACACACACATACACGTCGTGCAGTGTACGTTCGACTGCCTGCAATAGTAATTCAACCCTCAAAAGACTTTCGAGAAAGTGACATTTTCGCAACGTGCTGAAATGGGGATGCAAAGAAAAACAAACAGAGAAGAAAAAAAGGATTTCTTCAAGCCTTTTGAAACGAGAAATATTTTTTGAGATCATTCGCCAACTTCGTGTCGCCAATTTTTCGGAAACGATCTACTCAGTCTCAGTTTTTTGTATGAGTAAATTGGATTTTTCTTCATCACGTTTGTTTTGTTTTTGGCTTTCAGTTGTGGCCAGACATACGTTCTGAGTTAAAGGCAGTAGCACACAACTTTTTACTCCCCCCAGATTTTGTTTGCTTTCACTCATCGATAGTACAACTCGTTCTGCACCAGTATATATATATATATCTCTGTATGGTTTTCCACTGCACCGAGTAATTGTTAGCTTTCTGTTGGTGTGTCGACCTATTTTCCCGAGATGATTTCTTTCTTTTAGCGCACTGACTAAATGAACATACAATATCTATAAATATTTATCATTACATGCATCACTTTAGTGTGTTTGGCAGCACGCAGCAATGCGTGGCGCAAAGAATACTACGGCACCGTATTCCGCAGCACTTTCCGTTCTGTATTACAGTCCGTCTTGATTTTTTCGTTCCGTAAGTGATTTGTAAAAATTAAGTCGCGTTTTGCTACGCTGCGATGCTCCCGAAGCGAGGATTTCGAAACGATGGTACCGGCAGCTATGTGACGTTTTTTGAGGCATACGTACCGCTTTCGAATTCCTTCAATCGTGGAGCACATTTTTCCCCCGTTCTCGCACCCATACGATCCAGGACCAGAATAAAATATTTTTTGGTTTGATGCATCAGCTTGTTTCAACATTCAAACAAGTGGTTATCAAACACAGCTTTAAATCAATCATTCCCTCGTTCAACACACTTATAATTGTGGTTTGTAATTCGTCGGCACTTGGAGGCTTCGAGTCACCGCAGATAGCAGCTTGTTCTACTATTCTACAGCACTAATTACGTTTTCAGTTGCTATGTACGAGATTCAGACATCTTCCCGTCACGCGCATCCTTCCAACGTGTGTTCAGCGTACCGTCTGCTAGTCCACCAGTGGGCTTCCACACGCACGAACTGGATGAAGATGGCTCGATCTCACCTCTTCGCAGCACCTTGTTATAGTTTCTAGCAAATAATTTGGAATGCCACGACGTGCGGATATTCTGTTTCCGTTTTTTATGTTTCCAGTCAACTGCACCGCGTACAATCCGTAACGAGGGAGAAGTACAACTCGTTCTGCACCAGTATATATATATATATCTCTGTATGGTTTTCCACTGCACCGAGTAATTGTTAGCTTTCTGTTGGTGTGTCGACCTATTTTCCCGAGATGATTTCTTTCTTTTAGCGCACTGACTAAATGAACATACAATATCTATAAATATTTATCATCACATGCATCACTTTAGTGTGTTTGGCAGCACGCAGCAATGCGTGGCGCAAAGAATACTACGGCACCGTATTCCGCAGCACTTTCCGTTCTGTATTACAGTCCGTCTTGATTTTTTCGTTCCGTAAGTGATTTGTAAAAATTAAGTCGCGTTTTGCTACGCTGCGATGCTCCCGAAGCGAGGATTTCGAAACGATGGTACCGGCAGCTATGTGACGTTTTTTGAGGCATACGTACCGCTTTCGAATTCCTTCAATCGTGGAGCACATGGGCCGTTTGTTGGCGAGGTTAGCATATAGCGAACGATGTGTGTCGAGTATGAAGACGAGTGTGGTGTTCTTGCCTTCGTAACTCTATGGCTGCCGCAGACAACGTTTGATTTCAATAGCACCTTGCTAGGTGGATGGGTTGAGACGAAACATGATCTGTTCGTAAATAGCGCGAGAGAGAGAAAGAGAGAAAATAAGCTGAAGATTCAATTCAAACAGTCGTTATGATTTCTCCTCCGGTGTGTGCGATAGTTACCGATATTTTGGTTGTTGTCTTTTTTCGTTTTTGTGGTATGAATTTGGTTTGAATGACTTGGTTACCATAAAACTGCACCGTATTTTTACGTGATTTTTTTGTTTTCTTTTTATGACCTCATTATTTCGATGGATAATGATTGATTGTAAAACGGTATACATATACTATCTGAAATTATATTGATACATGGATAAGGGAATGATAGGTTTAGAGGACATATTGCTATTCAGCTTCAGCTTCATGAATACAGGTTTGATGCATCAGCTTGTTTCAACATTCAAACAAGTGGTTATCAAACACAGCTTTAAATCAATCATTCCCTCGTTCAACACACTTATAATTGTGGTTTGTAATTCGTCGGCACTTGGAGGCTTCGAGTCACCGCAGATAGCAGCTTGTTCTACTATTCTACAGCACTAATTACGTTTTCAGTTGCTATGTACGAGATTCAGACATCTTCCCGTCACGCGCATCCTTCCAACGTGTGTTCAGCGTACCGTCTGCTAGTCCACCAGTGGGCTTCCACACGCACGAACTGGATGAAGATGGCTCGATCTCACCTCTTCGCAGCACCTTGTTATAGTTTCTAGCAAATAATTTGGAATGCCACGACGTGCGGATATTCTGTTTCCGTTTTTTATGTTTCCAGTCAACTGCACCGCGTACAATCCGTAACGAGGGAGAAGTACAACTCGTTCTGCACCAGTATATATATATAAAGCTAGTGGTAAAATCGTTTCCGAAAAGGGATGCCAGCTTTTCCAGTCTTTTGAACATTCAGTTGCTGATTCCATGTTATGTTTAATCCATACAAGTATATTTTTGTTCGGTACTGTAAACACGCACATCTCCGCTAGTCACCGATAGGTGGCGCTCACAACACTTCGCATAACGCATAACGCTCCATCCTCAAACGGTTTAGCCAAGACACATAACGTTCGATTTTAGTTTGCTCTATTTTCGAAATTATTGCTATGCTTTTCATGTTTATTTTATGTTATCCACTATTAAGTTGTGCTAATATGTTGTTGTATTTTATGCATTCCCTTCTTTCGTTACTGCCAGAAAGTTTTAATTTTACACTTATTAATATGTTTTTTTTTCATTTAATTTATTTCGTTCTTTCTTTTTATTTCCATATTCCGTTTGCTTTGGTTTTCTGGTTGTATGCTGTCGGCGTATTCTGTGGGTGTGATGTGCCGTCCCCGGCTCGATGTGTGGCGTAACGCCCCTACCGTTCACACCTCGTTTCAATAATGTCCAAAACTATACAACAACAACAACAAAAAACCCAAATTTCATACTGTACAAAAAACTGACTGACACGCGATGTTGTGGCAAAACTGCAATGATCTGTATTCTAAATATTCATCGTGTACGCAAAAACCTCGGCAGCGCGAAAGGTACCGGCTGAAGGTGTACGCCTCGGATAAAGGCGACCCGCCGTCCACCGCCGACGTGGACGTTGAGCTCGATGTGGTCGATCGGAACAATAAGCCACCGATCTGGGATCGCACTATTTATGGCCCCATTCACATTAGGGAAAATGTCACTGTCGGTACGGTAGTCACGTCGGTGAAAGCAAGGAAAAAAAAACTCCAACAGCAATGCAACGGAACAACGGTAGTCCAACAGAGTGAACCGATTTTTGATCACCGAATTTGTTTTTTGCTCTCTCTTTTTTCTCTCTTTTTCTCTCTCTTTCTCTCTTTTCTCTATTAACCTACTGCGTGCCGTGAATTTTTGCAACGATGGACGACGGAATTTTCTCCGCAAAATATTTGCACAACCCGATCCGGGCTGTTGTCGGCGGTCGTTTAATGCAACATTACATGCGCTTTACAAATCACTTCTTTTTTTGTTGTTGTAATGCTGTTGCGTGTGTGTATTATCAATTTGTTGCGTTCGTTTTTTCTTACCGGTTGGTGCTGCGTGTTACAATCGCACGATTGATTTTTCGGTTTTATTTCAATTTTTATGTTGGTTCGGTTGTGCTGCGTCTGTTACATTCGTACTATTTCGTAACGTGTTTTTGCTGGGATCGATGCTCTCGTGTTTTTTTATTAATTTCATTTCTTTTGCGCTCATCCCGGCGCATCGTTTCACTAATGTTGCCCGAACTATGTTTTGTTGTTTTCTTTCCGTGTCGTTGTGCTTTTATTTTCTTTCTGGGTGCATTTTTCGCCATTTTTCCAATAACAAACCAATTTTCGACGAATCGAAAATTTCCCCCAAACGCGGATATCGCCCCATTTTTGTCCGCTTTTTTTTATTCCCTTACAATTACGTTCCCAAATTACCCAAATTTGTCATTGACGCACAAACATTTTGTTTTTTGACGTTTTTTCTCCGTCTCGTCCGTGTGTGTTGCTGTTTTTTTGTGTGTGCATTCTTCCTTTTTTTCTCCCGTTTTGCACCGGTCGTAACAATTTTTGTGTAACAAATATCATCCCGTTCAATTGCGACAAAACACATACACACCATCATCGCTCCCGAATCGTCCCGATCCGACACACTCACGTGCAAACCCTACACATCGTGTGCGTTTGTACATTTTTGTTGTTTTGCCGTTCTGACGCCTATTGTTTCGATTTGTTTGCGCTGAAACGAAAAAAAAACCACATCATGAAACAAAACAAAAAAAAAACATCAACGCAAAAATCCCGACCACCGTTTTTGTAGCGCGAAACGTACAAACTCGAAGCGATGGCCCAAGACAAAGGATACCCGCCGCTGTCGCGTACGGTCGAGGTGCAGATCGATGTCGTCGATCGGGCCAATAACCCGCCGGTGTGGGACAATACGGTTTACGGGCCGATTTACGTCAAAGAAAATATGCCTGTCGGTGGAAAGGTTGTCTCGATAAAAGCCAGGTCTGTGTTGATGCGCTTACGGGTGCAGTTTAGTTTTTTTAAGCGTTTTCCGTTCGCCCTCTTCACACTCTCCCGCCTCGGTTTAGTTGGTTGTTTCAGTTTTACGGCATACTCTAGCTTTAATACAATTCGTACTAGCAAACATACACAAATCACGCAACGGAATGCTCGATACCGAATTGGGGGGAAAATTTTGTGCGTTTTAAAGCATTGAAAACTCCCGATCAAACGAAACATTCCTGTTCATTTGCATGCTTTTTTCCACCATACCAGAAGTAGCGATGGGTTTTAATTGCAAATTAATTGTATCTCAATTCTATTGATGTGACATAACCTGCATTTTGTGATGATAAGCACTGTGTACCGCGAAGAAACCGGAACGCTAATGATTAATTGTGAAATTTCGAGAATTTAAACATGAATGTACGGTTGCGAGTGATCTTCAAGCGAATTGAAAGCAGGCACACATTGCTTGTCAAATAGTTGATTATTTGTTTTTATTTTTTATTATTATTTGTGCCATGCCAACATGCTGTGCATTCTTGCTAGTAAGCTACATAATGAGCGAGTTTGATTACGCTTCTTGAGTAGCTGAGAGGGCCGAGCCCGAGAGGTGCATCGTTGCTAACGAGGTCTTGGAATTGGAAAGGAATTCGGTCGAGAGACCGAACGTCTCGCATACCGGGGGGCGGACATCCGCGAGCAGGATGGAATGGTGAAAATTTGAGATTGTTATCTAGCTCCATTCTAAAGGCCATTGAAAAGAAGTACTAATCAGCGTGCCCACGACTAAGGGCTGAATACCGGGGCGGCCGATTGTTTAGCGGAAGGCATTCAAAGCACGCTGTCGTGACATGTTTCCGTCCCATTTGTGCCTACCTGCATATCATCCCGTTCAATTGCGACAAAACACATACACACCATCATCGCTCCCGAATCGTCCCGATCCGACACACTCACGTGCAAACCCTACACATCGTGTGCGTTTGTACATTTTTGTTGTTTTGCCGTTCTGACGCCTATTGTTTCGATTTGTTTGCGCTGAAACGAAAAAAAACTCATCATGAAACAAAACAAAAAAAAAACATCAACGCAAAAATCCCGACCACCGTTTTTGTAGCGCGAAACGTACAAACTCGAAATTACGCTTCTTGAGTAGCTGAGAGGGCCGAGCCCGAGAGGTGCATCGTTGCTAACGAGGTCTTGGAATTGGAAAGGAATTTGGTCGAGAGACCGAACGTCTCGTATACCGGGGGGCGGACATCCGCGAGCAGGATGGAATTGTGAAAATTTGAGATTGTTATCTAGCTCCATTCTAAAGGCCATTGAAAAGAAGTACTAATCAGCGTACCCACGACTCCGGCTGAATACCGGGGCGGCCGATTGTTTAGCGGAAGGCATTCAAAGCACGCTGTCGTGACATGTTTCCGTCCCATTTGTGCCTACCTGCTGCTCGTTTCGCACAGTTAACATTACAGAACGGGAGACGAGAATAGTATCCTCTTCCCGAGTGTGGCGTAGTTGAGTAATTAGGACGACGCTTTCCCGGGTCTGGAACACATGAGCCCGTAATTACACCCGGTACAGGAATAAGTGAGTGAGAAGGAGTAGATTAAAACATAGCATCGTTCGTTCGCAGTCGATTGAGTGGCAGATAAGTGTGGCAGAGCCGGCCCAAAATAATCCTTGCCGGTAGTTAATTAACTCTCCATTAGCGCCATCGCGCCTCGTCCGGGAGGCGGAAGTCACCGCACGCTTGCTCCGGTGCATCCTTATGGCCGCGATGTGTTCGCGATCGTATTTATCTAATTGATATCCGCTGTAGAGCCCCGTTCAGTCAGGGGTTCAGGCTCAAACCGAGCGTTTCTTTGGCGCGTGCCTCACCTTTCGCGCGGCCGGCAAAGCGGTATGAATTATTTACTGCCATAATTTACTGTCTGCCCTTGCGTCGTGTTCATTTAGCTTAGTGCGAGCGTGCTCTCACCATGTCCCGCGACCGGTGCAGATATGATAGGTGTGATGCCGTTCGTGAGCGGGCAGCTACAAATGAGGACAACGCGAACGGGAAGAATGCGAAGGAAAAAACAACCCGAACACTCTCGCACCCAAAGCGGAACCTCCCGGGTGGCCCGGAAGCGTGCGCGGGGCTGCCCGAACATCCGAGCCACGGGCATGAGTTAGTTATGGTCGGTTAACCGGGGGTCCTTACGTGTTGGGTTACCGCTTGCTTTTTTTCTTCTACCTACCCGAATGGGGCAGTTTTTCTTCGCTTGCACGCTAACTAACAACACGGTCCAAACGTATGGTGCAAAATTTTCACTAAAAACATCTCGCTGACCCCCACCGGGTGACGGGCGCAGCTGGTAATAAGGAAATTAATTATTTTTCTGTCCTAGCGCGCGCGTTCCGCACCGATGTATGTATGGCGCTCCGTGCGCGATCAACAGAGTGCCTAGAGGAGCAACAGCAACAGTCCGCAAGCGCTTGACCCTGCTTGCGCGTGTGTGTGTGTGCGCCGCGTAATGTTTAGTAGGTTCGGGTGGGTTTTGGGGGATATTTTTTGTTTCCGGTTCGTGGGCCGCATACACAATGTGTGCGCTTCCAGCGAACGGAACGCCCGGTCGTAGTTAGGAGCAGGAACAAAGAGCGCAAAAAGCGACATTGCCACCGGGGTTCCTTTTTTCTCCGCCCGTCCGCACTCGAAAACGCCTTACACGTGTCCACCGGGCGATCGCGTCCGCTTTGGGAGAAGAAGAACAAGCAAAGCCTCCTTCTCCTCCTCCTCGGCCATGCATATCTCATGCGGATGATTTTTTACGTCACTTCCCGCCGAACACAGCGCTTGCCTTTCGGCGGTGTGGTTTGCTGCTTTTGCGCTGAACAAGACAACAAAAAAAAAACGAACGAACGAAAAGATAAAATGGAACAAATCTCTTCGAAACAAAACAAAAACACATGGACCCACGTAGAGGGGGTGTGGTGTGCTGGTTGGTAGGGGCCGGTGGCAGCATAACGGTGGCAACATAAAAAAGGGACTGTGGGGGAGCCCTGTTTTTTATGCTGTCTCCCTTTTCGTTGATAAAAAATACACAATCCAA
>KZ067931.1:70249-82058 GCA_002091845.1 Anopheles cracens
TGGCGACATAGACCCCACCGCGATTAGGGTGTTCACATTTTTTTGCCATTTAATTTTTTCCTTCCTCTTACATTCTCGTTTCCATCACCTAGAGACATCCTACTGTTTGAGGTTTATGTTGTGCGCTTTTCGAGGATTTGTACGTTTGATCGTGGGTTTTGTGATCCAGTTTTACAGGACATTCGACAGCCTCAAGCCCCCCACTCGCATTCCCGCTCGCCCGCGCGCCCACTCGCCAAAACACCTGGTGATCCTTTTGCACGTGGTTCTGTTCGCTCTCCCCACTCCGCTTTTTTCCGTTACGTGACGCCATGAATAGAAGGGCAAACGGAAGGAAAGTTATGAGCAGCCATGTTTTTGTTTAGCGTGCTCCCTTCCCCGGGAACGAATGGGAACCCAACACTGCGCGTTTCGTACAAAAAAAAGTCAAAGTACAAAACCGACCGAGTCGGTGCCGCGCGTGTTTTTTTTTGTTTTGTTTGCTCTAATGATACTCGCTTTCACTTTAATTGGAACCGGTGGCACGGGAATCGAAAACGGAACTCGTTTCGTAGAAGGATCCACGGGTGGGAGCCGGGGGACGGGCGCGCGCCGGGGTTGCGACGGGTCTTGTAAGGATGTGCACGATCCCGCCTGAGCTCCAGTGCGTCCCAGGATGGGAGGGTTAATTCATTTCCGTGTTTGGTGTGTGTTTCATTTCCGATTACAGCTAAATGATGTATGTTTTGTTGGTTTTGTTTTGCGTTTGGGTTTAACCATACTAACATGTAATAGTAGAAACTATTGTTAAGTAGTACTAGCCGGCAGGCAGCGTGTGAAGCTGTGTGATGTGCACTGACACCGTTTATTCCGTTTCATGTTGCGCCTAACGCGCGGACGCGAATCATGTTCCGCACAGCTCGGGCATCGAGGGCAATCCGACCGTGTTCTATCGGCTTATGCCGGGGTCGACCGCACAGACGAACAAGCTGCACACGTTCTATCTCCAGCAACGGCCGGACAACGGCGACACGTGGGCCGACATCAAGGTGAACCATCCGCTGGACTTTGAAACGATCAAGGAGTACAATTTGACCGTGCGTGTTGAGGTAAGTGGCAACCGATTGTGTTTGTTTACAATTTAATTTCGTTCATTTGAGCGATGTTCGACATAACATGTTCCAATCCATAAATATTCGGGATTTGTTGCTGACATTTCGAATGTTTCTTTTATAATTTATTATTCGCGATGCGTTTTAAAGCCATGTAAAGGTCATACGGTTGTAATTTTTAATCAAAATGGCTATAGTTACTTGCAGACTCCTGATAAGCAAAAATTGTGTTGTAAACAAAACGGTTTACGCCGACAGCCGCTGTCACTTCACAAAACATCAACAGGAGTTGCCAGCGACAGTGAGCGAAAAAGTCGGAATAAAAAAATCGGAATAAACGCAAAGACTGAGCTTTGGCTCTCGTATAGGAGCCTAAAAATCTATGTACCACTTTTCACGCGTTTTTTTAATATTCTTGTGTTTTTATGTAAACGATTATTCCTTTTTTATTTAAATAAATATACCGATTTTCGTATACAATACATACATTTTCGCAAACGTATCGCCGTAGCTTTAATTAAGTACGGGAATCTTTGGCGAGCGACGAAATGTAAGTCAAACCCTTTAAACCCTTCCAAAGCCCATCAAACCCTTTCAGTTGAGCTTATAAGCTTCGACACAAGCTTATGTACGAACACATAATTTCAACAGGAATCGCCATGGAAAAGGTGCCATTAACTTACTCGTTACTCGTTAAAACTGCTTACCTAACTGCGTTCGCTGTACGAGTTTTTGCTTTTTCGCTGTAAAACGTTTCCGAATATGACCCGAATATTCAAGCGAGTACCGAGTACCGTTGCCATGGTGCCCGTTTCAATGGAGAATGTCCAATTTTGAAACGACTCATGCTAGCTCAACTTTCGAAAACGGCTAAATGAAACGTGTTATGAGGGTGTAGTTTTTTCAACCATTTTTTACTTCCAATACCGCAGCTATATGTTAGAAAACTTCTATAAATAAGCAACAATTTTCCAGCAAACAGTTGCGCTGCTACGGTAACGTTTGGGGTGAGGGAGGGGGGGGGGGGGGGGAAATGAAAAGCCTACTCGCTCTCCCCTCCGGCAGCACGCGGAGCGATAAAAGCCTCTGAAGGATGAAAAGATAGACTTATTTTTTTAAGCACCCGGCACTGTGTTGCTGTGTTTCGGAAATAAATTGATTATTAATTACGAAACTTTGGCGCTATAAATATATTTTTTTTTATGTTGCCTGCGTCGAGAAGGTTATTGAGCGAGTTGTTCACAGTTGAAACGAATAGAGTCAATTTTAGTTTCCTCGATGCTTCCCGGTGCGCTGCGTTTTGAAAATCGGCTCTAGTGCTCTCGGGAAGCGCCACTGCGCCATGGCGCTCGCAAGCCATAAACAGAATCGCGCCCTCGCTATGGTTTTCTCACTTCCTTGAAAATGGGCCACCGGGGGACCAAAGGATGTGTGGCGGTTCGCTTTGATATCGTAAAAAATCAGTTTTTCTCGTTTCGCTGATCTTTTGCGGGGCGCCACTTCACTCCTTTCGTTTCGTTTCGGAAACACACACACACACTCTTGGCTCGCTGGAGGTGGGGAGTGGGTCGGGTTTGGAAATAGTGTCAAGTTCTTTGCTTTTCGGTCGGCCGGCGATCGTTGGCGATGAAGTTGGAACGAGAGAGATAGAGAAAGAGAGCGAGAAAGTGAAAAAGGACACGACACAAAAAAGCCACGAACTTCTCCGATAAAGACGTGTTTAATTCGCAGTACGAACGCTCCAAGCTGTGTGCGGCGGTCGGGCTCCTTCACGATGCTTGCGCACCGAAATTGATGCGATCAGCGATCTGGCTCCCGAGTGCTGGAGTGGTTGGTCGCGGAGACTGACGGGAATAAAAGTTCGTTCCGCGCGCGTCCATGATGGAGCGGTTTTTTGTGTTGTTCGCAACCGATTCCACTTCAACTTCCACCGAATCGGTTCCATCTGTAGCGGGCATGGATTTGTGCAGAAACTTTTAATTAGGGCTGCAGATATGTTGGGTTGGGCGCTCAAGCGGATGTCGTTTGCTTAAATTTTTGCTGCAGACAGACGACTTCCATCTTCCAGCTGCTGCTGCAGCAGACTTCCAAGCCTCCGTTCGGATGAAGCTGGTACGCTGCTTCATTGCTGTTATTTTATGACGCTCCGTTCTTTTTTTTCCCCGATTTGATTCGCTTACGTTTCCCGCCTGCACTCGCCGAGGGTGAGAGATAATTAGTTTGTTTTAATAACAATCTCACGCTTTCTTGGGCGAGCTTTTGTGCTCCGTTCTGCCGCGCCCGATAAAGATCGAAATGGGATCAAAAAAAAAAAAGTTGGCCCACCCCCTGGTGTGGGCAGCTGGGGAGAAAACACAAATCAGAAACGCTTGCTTCCTCCCGTTTGTGGGTGGGGGGTGCTGACACCGACAGTTTATGATTTGCCCAGATTTCCTAGGGGCGGAGATGGTGGTGAAAATTTTATTCCATTGAAAGAGCTCCCGCATTGAAGCAATATGAAACCGATCATGCAAACATTTGTAAGGTTTTTTTTCTGCTGCCGTTTCTGCTACACCAATGAAAAGCCTACTCGCTCTCCCCTCCGGCAGCACGCGGAGCGATAAAAGCCTCTGAAGGATGAAAAGATAGACTTATTTTTTAAGCACCCGGCACTGTGTTGCTGTGTTTCGGAAATAAATTGATTATTAATTACGAAACTTTGGCGCTATAAATATGCATGTGGCCGCTCCCACACCTCCCACCGTAGCATTGAGCATAATTTATTAAAACGATTGCACAAGCGTGAAACAGATTTATGACCGTATGCGCGTGGCAAAGCGCAACGGCAAATAAAAATAATAACGCAACGCGCCTCCGCTTTCCGGGTGGGGGAGAAACATCGGCTGCGAGTGCCGGGCCTAATAAGAAACACACGCTCAACTGGAAATGACTTTGGGCGGGGGCGGGGGCGGACGGGTGCAAAAAAGTTTTTCTGCGAATGGTTCCTGACGACACCGGCAAAGGGAGCCTGAAAGCCAATCAAGCGTAGCGGAAGCAAAATCATAATGCCGCTCGGGGATGAAAAATGGAACGACAGCTTCCACCAGCCCGGCAGGGGGAGGTTCGCTTTCTCTCTCTCGAAAGAAAAGCAGCATGGAATGGAGAATCGTCTCTCGATAAGGGGAGGAGGCGTCTCCATTGTTTCCCTCTCTCTCTCTCTCTCTCTCGCCGACCCAGCGCCGCAAAGATTAATGTGGCATCAAATCCGTTTGCGATTAAACAAATCGCGCGCCCGTCTTCCGCATACCGGAGCACCGGGGTGGTTCGTGTTTGGAATTGTTTTCGCGTGAAATTGTTGGTACGAACGCTCCAAGCTGTGTGCGGCGGTCGGGCTCCTTCACGATGCTTGCGCACCGAAATTGATGCGATCAGCGATCTGGCTCCCGAGTGCTGGAGTGGTTGGTCGCGGAGACTGACGGGAATAAAAGTTCGTTCCGCGCGCGTCCATGATGGAGCGGTTTTTTGTGTTGTTCGCAACCGATTCCACTTCAACTTCCACCGAATCGGTTCCATCTGTAGCGGGCATGGATTTGTGCAGAAACTTTTAATTAGGGCTGCAGATATGTTGGGTTGGGCGCTCAAGCGGATGTCGTTTGCTTAAATTTTTGCTGCAGACAGACGACTTCCATCTTCCAGCTGCTGCTGCAGCAGACTTCCAAGCCTCCGTTCGGATGAAGCTGGTACGCTGCTTCATTGCTGTTATTTTATGACGCTCCGTTCTTTTTTTTCCCCGATTTGATTCGCTTACGTTTCCCGCCTGCACTCGCCGAGGGTGAGAGATAATTAGTTTGTTTTAATAACAATCTCACGCTTTCTTGGGCGAGCTTTTGTGCTCCGTTCTGCCGCGCCCGATAAAGATCGAAATGGGATCAAAAAAAAAAAAGTTGGCCCACCCCCTGGTGTGGGCAGCTGGGGAGAAAACACAAATCAGAAACGCTTGCTTCCTCCCGTTTGTGGGTGGGGGGTGCTGACACCGACAGTTTATGATTTGCCCAGATTTACTAGTGGCGGAGACGGTGGTGAAAATTTTATTCCATTGAAAGAGCTCCCGCATTGAAGCAATATGAAACCGATCATGCAAACATTTGTAAGGTTTTTTTTTCTGCTGCTGCTTCTGCTACACCAATGAAAAGCCTACTCGCTCTCCCCTCCGGCAGCACGCGGAGCGATAAAAGCCTCTGAAGGATGAAAAGATAGACTTATTTTTTAAGCACCCGGCACTGTGTTGCTGTGTTTCGGAAATAAATTGATTATTAATTACGAAACTTTGGCGCTATAAATATGCATGTGGCCGCTCCCACACCTCCCACCGTAGCATTGAGCATAATTTATTAAAACGATTGCACAAGCGTGAAACAGATTTATGACCGTATGCGCGTGGCAAAGCGCAACGGCAAATAAAAATAATAACGCAACGCGCCTCCGCTTTCCGGGTGGGGGAGAAACATCGGCTGCGAGTGCCGGGCCTAATAAGAAACACACGCTCAACTGAAAATGACTTTGGGCGGGGGCGGGGGCGGACGGGTGCAAAAAAGTTTTTCTGCGAATGGTTCCTGACGACACCGGCAAAGGGAGCCTGAAAGCCAATCAAGCGTAGCGGAAGCAAAATCATAATGCCGCTCGGGGATGAAAAATGGAACGACAGCTTCCACCAGCCCGGCAGGGGGAGGTTCGCTTTCTCTCTCTCGAAAGAAAAGTAGCATGGAATGGAAAATCGTCTCTCGATAAGGGGAGGAGGCGTCTCCATTGTTTCCCTCTCTCTCTCTCTCTCTCGCCGACCCAGCGCCGCAAAGATTAATGTGGCATCAAATCCGTTTGCGATTAAACAAATCGCGCGCCCGTCTTCCGCATACCGGAGCACCGGGGTGGTTCGTGTTTGGAATTGTTTTCGCGTGAAATTGTTGCTAAAAGCGCGCGCGCACCGTACGGTTTATTATTCGTGTGCGTTCGTGCGTGCAAACTCCTCCCGTGCTCCTTGCGTTCAGCGCTCCGCTCGGGAGGGGAATAAATTAAGCAAAGCGTTCCATTAATTTGCCACCGTTGTGTTGTGATTAAGTTTTGATTAGCCGCGCGCGCAAGCAAGCTTCGGAACGGCCGGAGGAGGAGGAGGAGGCCTGTGGTGGGTTGTTTTTCTTTTCGATAGCTTTAAAGTTCCGTGTCAACGGGCGCCCGGGCGCATCCCGGGCGGTGGATGTTATTTGTGCAAACACGCTACACGCGAAACCTGAAAGCCCGCTGCTAGTTGCTAGCCACGATGTTTGCGGTGCGATGTCGCTTGGGAGTAATTTTACGAAATTGATTTGTGGTATTCCGTGAAAAGTTACTCCATTAGCAAACGCGCGTGGAGTTCGCCGGCGCTGTGCAGCATGTTGACTGTGGAAACTTTTCAGCGATCCCCTCCCCCCCCCTTTGGTGTGAACGCACACCGTGAACGCCAACAGGACTGTGGGAGGAAAGTGAAAAAATAAATAAAACCATCCGTGACCCTAGATTTGTGGTGCCTGGTGGAGTGGAAATAGGAACACGGAATGGGGCGTAGAGTGCGAGAGACATGTTGGTGGGACACAACATAAAAATCTGCTAACCGCAACTCGGCGCGTGTGTGTGTGTTTGCGCGAGGGAGGTGGCAGATAAAATGGCACCCGAAATAGAAGCGATATTTCTCGTTCTCGAACATATGACAGCGACGACTGCTGTTGTTGCTCTTGCTGCCCCCGCAAGAAGCGCATAAAGTGACAAAACAATGGTAACGGGTGTTTGCTTTTTTTGCGCTAAAACACACCGCACATCGCACACGTGATTCGAGCGGACCGAACGATGTTTTCCGGTGAAGGAACATGAGGTGCTGTTTTTTTTTGGTTTTTGCTTCGCTAACATTCAGAGGGAATTTTTTGGTCGGTTGTTTATTGCGGAGGCAAATAGTACACGGCACTGTGAAGCCGAGCCAGTCCGAGAACGAGGAACCGTGGCAGAGGATGATGAAGATGAATTTTTATTCGCCAACAGGGATTGTCTATTGCGGGCTCATCAGTGTCACGAGTAATGCATGGGCCGCCAGTAATGCTACATTATTGGAAATAAACGCTTCGCCGTACGGTGTCTGGGACGAAAAATCAACCATATGAACTTTAAAGGGCTTACGCTCAACCATCGCTTCAGTAATTGTGACATCGCGATTTATACACAAATATTGAGTAAATAATCATCAACCCTTTATGACGGCTTGAGCTATTGCAATTTTATATATTTTTTTGCTTTGACATCTTCAATATCGATGAAAAATATAAGCAATAAAAACAATAGAGAAGTATGGATTAGTTAGATGCTTTAATGAATCCGATTTTTATGATTTTTGGAAAGCATTGCAAAGGATCTAGTTTTGAACAATCCCAGTTTTCATCGCAGTTTTTATTTTTATTTTTAGATCGCAAATACATAATCGGAAGAACAAAAAAATTGTTAAAATTATAGTAATAATTCGACGAGAATTCCATTTTTCCACACGTTTCTGTCGTCAAGTTGCAAAACATTACTCGTAGATATCATAACTAAGGCAGTTTTAATTTCGAAAATAAATGCATCTCTATCAGAAATATATTTGTGTATTTTAAATACAGGACAAAGTCTTTAGACCTTCATTCGTTTAATTGAAAGCCCATTTTTTCACAACTTTCTCAAAGCATATTGATGTCTCCAAGATACGGCATATTTGCTAGTTTTTGTCCTGTTAAAGCAATTCACGCATAACTTCATTCCCATTTTCTTCAATTCTTCCGGATTCTTTGTGTCCAAATTGACATAATCCCGTCGCTTTCACGAAGGATATTCATCATCCGCGTCTGTTCGCGTTTGGGAAAATTCATCAACATTTTACTGGTAGGAAACCCGAAAAGTGAGAACAACTCTACCGTACAAAGAAACCGTACCAACCTGATTGAACACGCTGCTGCACGGTGTAAGGTGATCCATTAACCTCTTCCGCTTCACTGTGTGCTCGAAGCGCTCACAGTGTCCGTGATGAATGCAGCAGCAAATTATCTACACCTGCGGAGTCACGGGGCGTTCCGTTCTCCTATCGGCGCCGGGAAAACAAAGCTCCATTACCGTGCACAGCTCTGCTAGCCGTAGAAGCAAAAGATCACAGGAGCGTCAGAGTGTGACCAGCTTCAATGTCAGGTGAAAGCGTCCGCTTCACTGGCGCATTTGACTACTTCGGAGCACTCCTCTGGACGAAAGGTGTGGTGATTAGGATGATGAGAGGCACTTTATCCTTCCATCAAAGCCACGGAGTTTGAAGGGGGAATTTGGTGTCTCGGTTGGTTCGGTGGAAGATGGCCGACCCGACAAACATCCTTTTGCGCTTTAGCTTCCCGTGTCGTTCCTTTCGGTAACAACCAGATGTCGGCAGTCTGAAGGTGCAGTTGGTCGCCGCGTGTGCATTCATGGGCGAACAAATTATGCAGCTAATTTTCCAGCCCTCGCGCGCGGGTGCGGTGGCTTTAATAAGGCCTTTGATGCATTGTATTAGATGGATTTGTGCTATTTTTGTTGTGCGAACTGCTGTGCCCGGGTTGGCGAACATTCGGGTCGTGGCCCGCTTTTCCCGGGTGAGGAATTAGCTGGGCGATGATTTGAAGCCTCTCGGGATCGGCATAAGCCGGTGCCGGTGCCTCGTCGACGGTACGCGACACAAGTGGATTATCTCCTGCCGGTGGTGCGAGCGAATTGCCAGGTGGAAACCGACGCGCACACAACAACACGCGCCGTTTGCCGTTTGTTCCGTCCGTCTGGCGGTGACGGTGGCAACCTTCCAGACACGCACCCATCTTAACGGCCACGGGTTTCGATTCCGGTGGGCGTGGGGCAGACACGTGGCACACGGGCCACACAGACAAGTGCAATGGCGGCGCGCCTCCCTCGTCCCGTCCGTAACGCAATCTAATAATAATCCATTGAATGCACTTTTGTCACGGCTCTGCGGGAGTCGGCAAAATTTGCATATAAATTACATTTTCATAAATTAATACGAAATCGGGCGACATAGATATTCCGGAAGCTATAATCTATTTATCTCTGAAGCTTTGGCCGGAAAACGGGGGAATGGAGCACTGCGGGGCGGGAAACGTAAAGTTGAGAGTGTGCGCGCGCGCGTAAGAGTGCACAATAATAGAGCAGCCAGAGGCGAGCGCACGACGACGATGTGCCGGCGCTAATGCGGTGGGTTCGTCCGTCCGTGGCAGGAACCCGGCTCGGCTCCATGTCGGGTGTTCATCCTTCCGCCGGGGCACGCCCGGTGAAGGAATTTCTTTGATATGATGCAGCTTTACGAGCGAAAGTGTTAATTTCGTGTGCCGTCTCACAACCTTCGCACCGGGCAACACGCAGACAAAGTTCGCTGGAGCAAAGCGCCCGTAACTATTGCAATCTTGGAGCCGGTTTGCAAATAGTTGATGGAAAAGTATCACTAAATGCCGCTACACGAGCTGCGAGCCGGCTCGCCGGCTCGTTCCGGCACGTTCGTTAGTGTCTCCGCTGGGAGTCGTGTAATTTAATTTCTTCGGTCCCCACCGGCGCGGGAGCCGAGAGTTCACTGCTGCCGTAAGCGAAAGCCAAAAGGTTTATCGCCAACTAGGGGGAACAACATCTTAAACGATTGCCGTGATTGATAGTGAGCGGGGAGCGGCCGGTAAAGCGATAGAAATGATCGATTTTAAGCGCTACCAGGCGTCTCCATTTCATTCGCTTTTCAACGAGAAGCTGTCGCTGCGAGCGATGTCTTTGTTTCAATTGCGCCCGGTATAGTGTGACCAGTGACCATGGAGCAGGCTGGTGGAACAATCCCTTTTCCCGTATCCCTGCTTCGCTCTTAAAGTGCGATTAAAAGCTGCCATCCCGGACAAAAAAAAAATAATAAAACAACCCTCGACACACAACATCGTCGTCTTGTTGGCATCGCTGCATCGTCGTCCGTCAACAAACACCACTCACCCATCGCGCGGCACCCACAGAACAACGGAGCCCAGCAGCTTGCATCGGAAGCGACTGTTTACATACAATTAGAGGATGTAAACGACGAAATACCGCTGTTTACCGAACGTGAACAGGAGACCGTCCTCGAGGGCGAACCGATCGGGACGAAAGTGACACAGGTGAATGCAATCGATAAGGACGGCACCTTCCCCAACAATCAGGTGAGTTTGCGAAGCGTTTGCGGAACAGCGTTCGGTTCGTAATTGTCTTTCTGCGTCCCTGGGCTGGGCTGGCGCAGTCGCTTGCAATTCAATCACGTTCCGTGCATTCATTCCCCAATCCCAATAGCGCACCTGCACGCTGGCCGTGTCCATGAAAAAACTTCCCCAAGCGCCGTTTTTTGGAAGCGAAACCACAACCGAACCGGTGGCTTCGGAAGTATTATTTATAAAATTTATTCCCCCATCCGACTCCTTTGGGGAAAAAGCCCCCGTTTCTAATCTCAGCAAACCGCACAGAATGTCGCTACGCCGTTTTTTAATCCTCTGCCCGTGGGAAGGAGAAAGTCGAAACCGAACCGAAAGGGGTCCTACGCTTCCGATTCGGAGAAACATTTTGTGCGACCAAAACCGGGGCGTCACTGCGGTTACCACAAAAGCGCACTTTATGGTTCGCAGGTTCCCAGGGCGACTCGGTGGCTGTGTTCTTTCGTTCGCGCCATCTTAGTGTGCGAGAGAGCCGCGGTTGACGCGACATCCGGCTTAACCATCCCGGGCTGCTACTCACCTCTCAGCCCGGCGCCGAATTGTATGTGGAGGCAGCCGGGCATTTTATCGCAAATAACTTTCCATTAGATTATTTAATCTTGAATTCCGATTCGCCCCCCTCGGAACAAGCGGCAGTGCCTCTGTGTGTGTGTGTGGCTGTACTTCTTCGCTCGATTACAAGGCGAGCTCGTTGGAGACGATGTTGTTTCATGATAATGCCCGAGAGTGGCGAGTTTGAGCCGAGATTCTCGGAATCAGCAACGTTGTAAGCGGGCGCCCTGTGGTAAGCCTTGTTTTTCGGTCCGCTCCAAGACGATCGGGTGCACCAGGGATGCCAAGATTATGGCGATGTTGTTTGATAGCTGGCGGGAAGGGTTCCTTCTGCTTTGCGGCCGATCCGATTGGATGGACGGAGCGAGCGTGTTTATGAACTGTGTACAACGCAAGTCGACATTTGTTGAACTGACCCACCGGGTTCTCCTCCGTGTCAGTATCGATCCCGTCGCAGGGCTTTGCCTTTTCCATTTCACCGGTCATTCACTCCATCGGAGGCCGAGCGGCTCCTCCGCCTCGGAAGGATTATGAAATATTCATTTTCTCCCGGCCTGGCTCCGGTCGCTCATCGGTGCGGTGAAAGAGATCTCCCCGAGCCGGTCGCTTCACAAGCCTGCTTAGCCTGCCCTTTACCCTGATAAAAGGCAAAAGTTGATCAGATAAGCCAGTCCGAGGAAGGGCGAAACTCTTGCGCCAGGGATTGTGAGGGTTCCAATATTCGCTTTTGTGTGTGTGTGTTTTTTTCTTCTTCCTCTTCGATTCATATGTTGCGAAAGGGGTTATGAAGATGTAGACGGATGAGGTATTTCCGACCGGATGTGCGCGTGTTTGGCCTTGGTTCACTCATGTGTATTGGGCGTTGATGCTCACAATCGATACGATTGCACG